>VWZS01001018.1:35860-58024 GCA_013397075.1 Rhabdornis inornatus | reverse complement strand
AAAAGGGGAAAAAAGGGGGGAGGGGGAGGGGGGGGGGGGGGGGAAAGTTGGCATATAATTAAGAACTAAGAATTACAACATGATTCTTACTTTTTTTTACAGAAATTATTGTTGCTTACTAGCCACAGCAACATACATATGAATGTGAATGTAATATGAAAGAAATGTATATGCGAAATAGAACCTGACAGATCAAAACATTACATAGGTAGTTTATTGCAAAGTGGCCACTGAAATAATTTTCTGACTCCCAGGAGGATGACAGTGATGGAAATCAGCCAACCAAGGAAAGCCTATTTGAATGACACAAGAGAAATTAGTCCTAATTTTGTTCCACAAAAAGGAGGGGTGTTTGTTGCTTTTCACGCTTACCAAAACCTGCTCTTGTGGTGGTACAGCCTTAATAAACTGCATATTCCCCATCCATTTTCCTTGTTCTTACTCAAGGGGTTTGTATTCTAGTATTCAGGTCTGAAATCTGTTATAGAAAATGCAGAACACAGATTAAGAAATTTTCTTTGCTCTTGTATAAGGTTTGCAGGAATACATTTTATAGAAATATGAGATGGAACTGCCTAAATTACTAAGGTCCAGTTCTGCTAGGCTGTGCACACAGGTAGCAGTCAGATGCTTAAAATCCAGTCACACCAGAGGGGAGATTTCTTCATCAATGGGAAATTTCAGCTGTACTATTTAGATTGAAAATTTCAGCAGTGTACATTTCGTGCAGAGGTATACCTGGACATTGGGAAAAGTCCAGAATCCTTAATGAAGCATTCTGTAGTTTCATATAAACTAGAAATTGCTCAACTTTACCCTAAGATGGTTAATTCCCTCAGTTCTAAGAAAATGTGTTTATCAGTATTCTGGGAGAGATTCTCATAGCTGTTGCATAGAAATATAGGATTTTGTGCTGTGATTTAGAGTTCAATATCAACTCCTTTATGAAAATAAAATTATTTTCTTTGCCCATTTCTCCATTTTCCTGGAAAACAAACAAACAACAGCAAAAACAGCAATATAATTATGTCCACAGGTACATAATGTCACTTTATTTTCCTTTATTTAATTGACTTTTCAAGCATTTTTTGTCTTGCCTTCATAATTAATCTATTGATGTTTTGGATGTAATGATGGAGACAAAACTAAAGAGAGTCTAAAACTAAAATGGATTGTCATATATTACTGCTAAAAAGCAGTAAAAGAAAATATAGTAAGCATGATCAAAAGTAGGACCATAAGCCCCACAATGAAAAGTTTAAGGCATTTATGAAATAGTGTCCATGAGGCATACACTGCTTTTCTGTAAAAGGGCAGAGTTTCCTGGACAAACTTGAACACCTGGCTGTTTTAGTAATGTTAATTTCTGAAGAGTGTTTTATAATATAGACTTTTATATTTATTTTCTTTATGTGTTCTTCTCAGTGAAGAACATTGTGCAGCTATATTTTCATAACTTTTTGAAAGTAGACTGTAGTTTAATACAAATTGAGGAAAAAAAGAGCAAATGGAAAATCTTTGGATAAGACTGCTGTCAAACATTCCTAAATTACTCTAAAAAAACCTCAGTTACGTCACTGCATTTAAGAGATGAATGGAAGTATGTTCCATTTAACTAGTTGCACAGACAGTCAGTATTGGAAAAAAAGTCACAAAATCTGCTTCTAATAAGCACTAGATAGATGCAATCATAAATACAGCACAGGTAGTATTCAACTGGTCTGTCTTTATTGAAAATCCAGTGGGTCTCTGGTCATTCGTGGTTAATCATTCCCTGTTTTTATTGTGCTTGCCATAAGGAATAGCTTGTTCATATGTCATACTAAAAAGGTTAAAAGTCGTTGCATTCTGACACTTAAACTTTTAAAATATTTTCTTTTTTTTCACATATTTGCAAATGTCCATATATTGTTTCTTCTGTATTTTTCTGTTGTTTTCTCCTTGGCAGGAACACATGACACTTGCTGGTTCTTGAGCTAAAAGAGGATTACAAGTATATATTCTATTGAAAGAAGTTGTTTACCCACAAATTCATTGAGGCTTCACAAATTCTCACAAAAACAATTCTGAAATAGGCACAACGATAGGCTTTGGTTTGCATACCTGCAGGTGGCTTTGCTTCATGCAACATGCACAAATCCTTTTGTCAGACAAATTATGTCTTCTTGGAAATTGCCTGTTTCTTGTAGTCCTCTGACTACTCTCATTTCTTGGAGTTGCACTTTTCATTGGCACCCCCAGGCTTATCCTACTCAGAAATGCCACTGTTTAAGCCCACCTACAGTTCCAGTAACTATTCTGTTGTCTAAATGACCATATCTCATGGCCATCATGAGACATAATAAAATCATAGATTAATGAAAATTCTAGTCAAGGTCCATGGCAATACGTCTGGAATGGTGTTAGATGGAGCATCAGATAGGGCCACATCCTTACAGTTACTGTGGGAGTGACTTTGATGAATTCAGGTATTACTTAAACCAGATGAGTTGTTAATGCCGGTTGTGTCTCTCCTGTAGTTTCTGCCTCTTCCTTCAAAAAAAGTCTGAAAGATTAGGGGTTTCATTTTCAATGGTGTTCAGTAGCTTAGGCTACAGCCTGTTTTTGCTGTTATGTAAATGGCATGTAAATGAAGAGCTCTCATCAGTTTAACCTCCAGAAGCAAGAGCATGGAGACAATATTTTATGCTGTAGGCAGAAGTGGTAGGACCTCACTTCATTTTTCATGTAACAATTGTATATAATTCGCTCACAAGAGCTCATGTTTCTTTCATTCACCCTTCAGCCCACCTATATTGAAATAAGAGATTTCCAGCTCACTGGAAGAATGTCACTGCTATTGTTTTCAACGTATTTCTCCAACTTTCATTAAAGTTTGCTGTCCACGTGGTACTGTAATAGCAAGCATACATTCATCTGGTGTTTGTATACTTGCAGGCCTGTATATTACTCTGCACATACAAACCCACAAACCATGTATTTAAGTGTCTTAAAATTTACCCAGCTGTCTTGCTTGCATCTGAATTGAAAGAAATGGAAATCTTTCTGATAATAATATTACTCAGTTTGTACTTGTAGCTGACAATGTTTCAGTAGTGAATAACATACATTTACTCATAAATCACCAGAGTAATGGAGTCTATAAGGTAGCTGGGGTTATACTGTTTCATTATATATTTACAGTGGGACCTAATGCCTCTGCTTATAGGGTAGAAAATAATTTTTACTATTTGTGGTTTTGGTTAAAGCACTGAGCTTCTCTACTTATTGATCTACTGAACTGCAAACCTGAATTATTCTCATAATTAGTTCTCATAATTCTCATTCTCATTTTACTCCATAAGACAGAAACAGCCCTCAGGTGCCATTTCATTTATATGGAATTTTTTACTTTGTTGTTGGCAGTGAATTGTGTAACTCCTGAATAAATATGGTGACAGGTGTTTCTATTTGTTTATTTATTTATTTATTTATTTTTCTGGAAGTTTTGGTCTTGAACTACAATGAGACCTTTCTAACTTTACCTTACTTCTAGATAGGAACATTTACCAAGATTTTGTCCATCTATTGTGGTTACAAAGACTCGTGTCTGTTACACAGGCTCACATGAAGGACTTGACAGGAAGTACCGACACAAAATTTCTCTTCGCAGTCCACAATTTTGTAGAGTTATCTAAAAGTATTTAGCATTCTTAAGAATTTGATTTTAGGAGCAGATAATTCCTGTATTCACCACTGGTGCTGGGAATGTGTGCTGAAGTTAATTTAGTTTTAGGTGCACTTCAAAGATGAATCTTTGATGAAGCAAAAAGAGGAAAGACTTAGTTGTTTTTCAAGTCTCCAATTAAACACTATTGGAGATTGTTATCTCTAGGTGTACACATATGAGACATAAAAGACTTGACATCATTCTTTCATGCAACTTCACCACTGTGAATCCAAAGAGCAGCCTTGCAACCTTCTCTTAACACAGCAATGTAAATGACATTTGTTAGAGTAGCAAAAATCACATATTCAAGTTCAAAAGTATTTGGCTGTATTATAATTTATCTAGTCTTGACTCCTAACAAGAATATATCTCTCGTGCTACAGTGTACTATAATAATTGCATAAGATGAGATCTGAATGGAGAGAAAATATTTTCTGCTGTGGAAAAGCACCAGGCAGTACAGCCCTCTACTGTTCATGTGTTTGGAGAGCCATGGTGGTGGTCTCCAAAGGCAAACTCTGAGAGATGGGTTTTGGTGTCTCAAGAGATGTTGCATGGTACGAAGAAACGGATGCTCTAACAGGCACACTGTGAGACTAATGAAGTTAGATCCATTAATCCTTCAATATCTTAGGAAAAATAGACTATAGGAAAAAATTAAAAAGGCATTTTAAAAGCCCTTTTTATTCTTCAGTGTGTATAAACACATAAAAGACACAGTTAACGTTATTACAAGAGCTTGGAAATGGAAAGGTCAAACATGGCACAAGGTTTTAGCCTTACCACCAAACCTCTACACTTTATGGAGTAGAATAATTCATGTGGAAAAGTGTCACATCTAACCATTATTTCAGGAAAAGTGGAAGTAGATTTATGTGTGCTTATGCAGACTTATAAAAATACTTTCTCTGGAAAAGAATCCTGTATGAGACTGTTTCAAAGAGAAAAAAAATCTGTCTCCAAACAATATTGCATGCTGTTATAGAATCACAGAATCACAGAGTATTCTGAGTTTTAAAAAATCATCGAGTTCAGCTTTTAAGTGAATGGCTCATACCATAACACCACATCACTTTAGCTTGTGGATCAAAAGAAATTTAGTATTTTAAAACAAACTACTGATTTGAAAAGAAAAGTAAAACTTACAAATATCATTTTAGAATTTTCTCACTTTGACTGATTCTCATTGAAAGTCTCCATACAGAAATAAAAATTTAAACAAAGAATAAGAGCAACTTTATGCACAATTGATTATGAAAAATAGTACTCTTGCAGAACACTCACAGGGGCAGGGGTCATTCGTGTAAACAATAATGTTATATAATATAAACCAAAAATAAATACAGAGGAGCCCATTTCAGACTCTGATTAACACTATATTTCATATTTATTGGTGATCATCAATACTGAAAAGACCAATAAATTAAATCCTGATTTTGCAAATTAATGTTTCTACCCTTGCATATCTGAAAGTTTGCAGTGAATAGATACACATGTAGGGGACAAACCTGGTAACTTGTCCTGTGTAAAATGCACATTTTTGCTGAAGTTTTGCAAATGTAGATTTAATTTAAACATTGTCCTGCTTGATATTCCTTTGGAGTTTTCATAATTAGAGTATTTAAAACTTAGAATTTGCTTATTTGGAAGCAGTTGCAAGAATTTCTACTCTTGCTTCATGTTTCTTGTAGTTAGCTTGTCGTATCATTTTACATGAAAGATGCTTTATCACTGCCTTATATAACTGTGTGATAAAAACTATCATTTTTTATTTATAAAGACAGAGAATTGTCTTTTCCTAGATTTCAGCTACCAAACACAGCCTTTTATTGTGTCTTATTTGCAGTGCCTTCAGAATCTAACACCACAAGCCTTCAGACCTTTCAAACTGTATTCATTTTCCCAAAAAAGATACTTTCCCACAGTGTCTTAACTGATTTCATCAAAGTGTCTCTGATGAGTTACTTCTCCTGAATGAATGTCATGGTGGAGAGGACCTCAATGGATAGCTCAGTCGCTTCATTGAATCCATTTTGATTACCATATGAAATGTCAACTAATTTCAAGACTTTGGTTTGCAATCACTGATCATCCATGTCAGAAAGCCTTAATTTAGCTTTTATTTCAGCTATTTTACTTAAAACTAGACCAACCAGATTCCTCTCATTACCAGGATGAGACATCTGCAGAAGTCTTCAACTTCAGTTGTTTTCCATCAAGAGTTCCAGAATTGAGGCATAGAGATCCAATTAAACCCTGTCACCACTGTAGCACAAGAGTAACCAGAGCTTGCAGTTCAGGCTACAGGTTTCTGAATTCAGTGAACTCTGCTCATGTATCTGCAAGACATTACACCTCTCATAACCAATCTACATAGTACTGAAGTCTTCAGAAAATCTTGCACTTGAAAGGTCCTGCTCTTTGATCCACATAGGAAAGGTAGAGAAAAGTGTCCACTTTGAGTAGACTACTGCTTGATCTTTACACCAACATTACCACTTGAATGGTGGTAGTCCTGTAAATGAGGCACTAAATATGCTTATAGCATTGAGTCAGTATGCTCCCATTGTATCTGAGAACCACCATGGTATACTGAGGATCAAACACACTCTAAGTGCCATTACTGCCTTACCTTTCAATAAATAGAAAAACTCTGTTCACGAATGCACTGTAGTTTCATATGGCTCAGAGGCACTAAGTGCACTAGTTCATTTACTCATTCCTGTTCTTTATCCTGATGGAATTCATATTTGCTAGAACACAATTTAAAACCCTTCTGACCAGTTGTGTTTTAAAATGAAACAAGTGGGAGAGTAACACATGATTCCATACATTATGTTAGAAAGTATGCACTGCAAATTCATAGAATCATAGAATCATAGAATCATAGAATGAATTGGATTGGAAGGGATCTTGAAGATCATCTGTTTCCAACACTTTTGCCATGGGCACTTGACCAGGTTGCTCACAGGCCCATCCAGCCTGGCCTTGAACTCTTCCAGGGATGAAGCATCCACATCTTTGTTCCAGTCCATTACCACTCTCACAGCAAAGAACTTCCCCCTAATATCTGATTGAAACTTACCGTCTCTCAGTTTAAATCAATTCTCCCTTTTCCTGTCACTACATTTTCTTGCAGTATTTCCATCCCATATAAGTATTCTTATATGTGAATAAAAGTGATAAAAAGAGGTTTAAACTTTAAAGATAGCTGAATATTATGGATATTTACTCTATTGAATTTTTTATTCACAGAAAGAAAAAAGATTGACTACAACTACATTACTAAGGATCATACTCTCACCTAGAATAAATCATAACAGTTATATTGCTTTCAATTTAGCTATACAGCTTACACTACGTGAAGAATTGTGTACACATTAAAAAGCTCCAAACAAAATAACTCCAGTGCAATGCTGAGAGCACTCAAGAAATTCAACGAGGAGAAAGATATTAATCTGTCAGTAAACAGTTGTGTTTTATAAAGAAAGCTATTGTGTGTTCCATTTCATTGAAAATATCCCTGTTCCAAATTTATCTTATATTCCACATCACAGCAACCACAAAGTTGTTGTGCCTTTTTTTTTTTAATGTATGGATTCTACCTTTCTCTAAATAAACAATTGGATTGGAGAAAGACATTTAGGCATCATTCTATTAAAAGGAAGGGTGAATGAGAAGAGAGTAAATAGAAAAAATCCCTTCCTTTTACCAGAACCAATTTAATTTGCAAGAAATCAAATTCAGATCCAGTTAATTGTCTGCATAGCAACCCTCAACACTTCCATTTCAGACACATATTGGGACCTTAGCTGTGATGAAATTTGCTATTGGACTACCTGCCTATTATTCCTTATGAAAAACTGGACCAAGGACTCTTTATCTCCAGCCTCACAGACAAGGCCTAAGTAATGAAAACTCCGAGGGCCGAAAGAAATTATTTTTTGAGGTTCAAAAGATTTTTTTTCTTGTTTGTGGTCCCAATTACTGTAAGTCAACAGTGGGGTAGAAACTGAATCCTATAAAGAAGAATTACCTGCTGTGAGGGTAGACACTATGCTGTTGTTCTTTGATAAAGCAAGAGTAATCCATGACTATAAGATACATTCAATGCCAATTAGTACACTTAATAATCAAACAACCCTGAGTAACAGCAGCTGAAAAACAAAGGACACCACAATACCTGTGGTTGTGACATGAGAAAATCAAATATATATTTAGGTAAACTGGGTCCAGATGACTAACTGTTGGGCTGTGTGGAGACAGTCAGATGTGATGGCCAAATCAGAAAGTGTCTTTTATACTTGGGTGTTATGAAATTTTGTATTCATTGTGTCATTCTGATTTCCATATGAAATACAATTAATTTAACTAAAAGTAATTACCTTCCTCCTTATCACTGGTTTATAATATTCCTAGCTTCTAACAATTAGTATCTTGCTTGCCACTGGTAGTAATAGAGATTTTGCAGGACAATTTTGGAATCTAGCTATACCTTTAAAGCCAAATGTCTTTAATTATGATAGCTCTGAGCTTAAGCAATGTTAATGAGAATTTCTGAAGATCCACTTTGGCCATCAAATTCTTTCCAGCTTACAACAATATGGATTTTGGGGTCCACAATGGCTAGAGTAACTGGCATTGAGAACAAAATTAAAAATGCATTTAGATCTACAAATTATTAAAATGATGTGGAAAGCAACAAGTCATAGGTACATCAAATTTAAACTGTGCTTTCTCTCAATGGAAGAACATATAAACAGTCTTTCCTTATTTGCTAGGCTCTAAAGCTGTTTGTCTTTGCAGTTATGAATTACAGCATTCTCAAAAGGCATCCCAAAAATAACTTAATGGATGTTGAGTTTCGTGTTCCATCTTTAGGTCTTTCTCTACCATTCTACCATTTTTTTGTCTATATATCATTTTAGAATTAAAGTGTTATGTAACTTAGTTCTCTGAAGGCACCTATTCTATTACATACAGAAATGGATTTTTAAAAAAAGTTTCATGAGATGTCAGGGACATTTTTATTATTTCCCTCTAGTAGCAAGCATTTTCCATTCCATTAAATCACAGGTGTAAGCTTAATTAATAGCTATTCTACACTGAATTTTAGCAGTCATTTCTCCTGTTCTTCAAAACATGATACAAATATAAAATGAGAAATCATACAAACACATATATTTTTTAATATTAAGATCACTAGTGGTAAAAATTGTATATTGACTCTGATTCTGAATACTTAAGTGTTATTAAAAGGATGTTTTGTTTGTGAAACCACAGGTGTGGGAAAAACCTGGCTCTCATTTACTAGACAGTTGTCTTGTTGTCTTTGGGGGATTGAACTAGATGATTTCCAGAGGAACCTTCCAACCCTAACTATTCTGTGATTTTGTTACTTGTGTTGCTTAGTTCATTGTTAAGAGAGACCAAAGGAAAGCATTTAAACAAGCCAGTATGAGGCCACATACCTTCTAAGAACATAGCATTCATGGGCCCACCACCGTGTAATGGTTCCATAGTGACCCACTGAGTGGAGATATTGGGAAGCACACTCTGAAAGCTGGCATTTTTTCATTCCATATGTATATGGATGCACATAGAAAAACTGTCCAACTATTTAGTTCTGTTTAAGAAGTTAGACTTGTTTTACAAAATTAATTGAAAAGTTTTAAATCATCCTGTAACTTACCAACTCAATGGGTTCTATGTATGTAGTGGTAGTATCTAAATGCTTTGAGAATGAGAAAATGGCAAGTGATTTTACTTAATTGTTCTTTACTATAACTTTCACCCTATGACATTAAACATAAGCTCTTTTTGAAAATAGTCATTAACCTTTTGCATGATGTATAACTAGCTTTATCACTCTGGAAAAAAAATTCCACTTTGAGTTCTGAAAAGAAGATCCACTGGGAGGCACACAAATGGTAAACCACACCGAAGGACACAAAAAGGCCCATAAAACATCAGTAGGGTTATAAAGGTCTATGGATTTTAATTGCTGTGTGCCATTGGGCCTTTACAAAGCAATCAAGCAGGCAATCTCCGAAGACAACCCTGCCATAATACATTTAACAATAGAGTTCTCGCCCCATCAGCAGACTAGGGTTTATGAAGGTCCCAGTTGCAATTAATGACCTTGTACATTGAGAGAAAAAGACAAAATTACTTAAATTAACTACCCTTTTTGGCTACATATCTCAAGTATCAGAAAGCAATTTCAAGACAAGAAGTGCAAAAGTTTTGATTGATAGACAAAAAAAATCTTATAAGGCTGATATTCTTGTCTATGTGGATTTTATAAAGATACAGAAATCTGGCTTTCTGCTGCTAGAATATTCTAAAAAACAGAGTGTAATGCTAGCACATGGCATGTAACAGTATTCTAACTCTTCTAACAGTTTCATCCTTCTCAAGAAGCTCAGAGATTCAATATTTCTTATATTGAGGTTGAATTAAAATTGTCAGTGTACAGTAGTGTAAATAAACAGGGTGGATTTTCCATAACTTCTAATAATGTGGCTAGCTGCCTGTCCTGATGACTATAATTCGGTTTTTGCTCTAGGACATCCAACTTTTTTCTAGGTTTTAGTACAATGACACCATTTCCAGCAACTTCTTTAGCTGTTTTATCAGCTAACCAATTCCCTTTATTAACTGAGGAGTTTCCAGACCGATAGGTTTTACAGTGTATCACTTCTTTCGGCTTTTGCACACATTTTAGTAGATGACTAATTTCTTCTTTGTACTTAATGGGAGACACCTATGCCTATAACAATCCCCTTTTCTTCCATGTGGCTCCATGAGCATGAAATATTCCAAAAGCATATTTTGAATAAGTCCATATATTTACTCTTTTTACTTCAGCAATTTCTAGCAATCAGTGTAAATTCATTAATTCTGCTTTTTGTGCTGATGGGTTGGAAAGGTAAAGCCTGGGCTTGAGATTCCCATCTGATCATCTTCCATTTGGTACCTGCTGTTCTCATCAGTGTATAGCTCCAGTTTGGGGTCTCCTGGATGGGATTGCTCTTGAAATATAATCTGCTGGAACACTCTCGTTCAGTGTTACCAGGCAGTCATGGTACAAAGGTCTTTTGAGAAATATGGCAGGGTTCATAGAAGTCGTTACCTTAAATTCAACATTGTCCTGCTCCAACAGGACAGCATGGTATTTCAGCATTCTCCTACTTGATTCCAAAACAGCTATTACGTTGTGGGGTATGTATACTGTAATCTTATGTCACCTTTCATGTTTAATGGACTAAAGCACTGCAGCTGCCACCACTCTCAAACATCAGAGCCATGCTTTACTCGTGTTGTCCAATTGTCTGGAAAAGTACCCCATAGGCTGCTTCCATGACCCCAAATACTGAGCCAATACCCCTGGTACTAGGTGCATCCTTTCATGCAAAATAGCTCAAATGGTTTGCATCAGTCCGTGAGTCTCGAAGCTGGGGCTGTCTTCAAGGCTCTTTTTAGGGCTCTAAAGGCCCATGACTCTCAGGGGTCCATGCCAAGTATATTTTGGGGGAGGATCATACAAAAGTTTTCCCAGTGCCCTATAACTGGCAATTTATAACCCACACCACCCAGCCATACCAAAGAAGGTTCATAGACCTTTTAAAGTCCTGGGGTCTAGAGTCTGGCAAATGTCTTCTTTTAAATTTTCTCCCAAACTTCTTTATCCCTGCAAGCTCTGAAAACTAAGATATGTTACTATTTCTTTGTCTAGTTGTGCCTTTTTCTTTGACATCCTGTATCCAGCTTGTCCCAAAATTTTTAACAGACTTTTACTGTAGCATGAAGACACTCCCTTTCAGTCTTGGTTGATAGCAGAATACAATCTATATTGTAGTAAGTTTCTGTGCAGAATTTCTTTTTTCCAGCTTTCCAATTCTTTTGCCAACTGATTGCCAAATATAATGGGGCTGTTTTTGAAGCCCTGGGGTAACTGCCCATGTTAGCAGTACCTTCCACCCAGTGTTTAAATTCCCCCTCTAAAAAGCAAACAATTGCTTTCTCCCTGGGTAAAGAGGTATACAGGAAAAGGCATCCTTAAGATGCATCCTTAAGGGGCACTGTTAGCCATTTCTCCTCCTCTGTAAGGGAAATTAAGAGTGTTTTACTGCTCTTAAATCTTGCACTAACCTGTATTCGCCAGTATTTCATATCTTTACTGGTAAAATTGGGGTATTATAACGTCACATTCTACCAATAAACTACATTACAGGAATTTATCAATTAACTTAGTCAATCTTTGTGTCATGTCTAATTTTATGGGATTTTTTTTTTTTTTAACTTACTAGTTTAGAGCTGGGCTTCAGTGGCATTTTTACCAGCATCGCCACTTTAGATTTTCTGGGTGTCACATCCATTGGCCACACCAAAGAGTTACTGAATTCTCCATCTCCTCAGGTATTGCTTCTTATTCTACCTGCTCCTGCAATATAGAAGTTCTTGCTCACACAATTTTAGATTTTTGAATTTTTTGAATTTTTAATTTTACTTCTCCATTTTCAAAAGTAGTTTTTACGTCCAAATTACTCAACAAATCTCTTCCTGTAAGGGACCCTGTACATTCCAGGATATACAAAAATTGGTGTGTCCCCCACTGTTTTCCTAATTTAAATGGTAATGGTGGTAAAAAAGACCTACTACCTTTTCTCCTTGTCACATCCACAGTGCTTACATGTTCTGATAATACTAAATAAGTTGTTCCTCGATCAATTTAAAAAAATCTGTCATTTCCTTCCCCAGCAATAATGTAACCAGATGAGTGTGATTCCCCTGGCCTGCTTCAGGGGGATTCTTCATCTTCATTTAAGGTCATGAGCCTGATGGTTGGAAGAGCCAGGTTTAGGTTTCCTGTCTGCCCCCTTTCTTTAGATATTGCATACTGATCTTACAGTTTAAGGTGTCAGACTTGGGCCAGATTTTGTGAATGCTTAAAGTATACTTCAGATATCAATTCCTACAATACTTGACCAAGTGTTTCCAAGTGGTTCCTGAGAGCCATTGAAATTCTGGAGTAGTGTACCATCTGGGTTGCCAGAAACTGTTACTGAAACACAGTCTAAAACCCCTTAACACCAATACAGCATTAGGTAGCAGGCATGGGTATTATAGCTCTGGATGTATGGGGGATATCTCCACCTCTTGTGCATCTCGAGTGTAGAGAAGCTCCCCCATATATACTGTGTTTTACATACATATCCATTGATTTTCACAGAATAAACATACATATGATAATTATTTCCCCAAAATCATTAATATATATGTTTATTTTTATATATATATATATATATGTTCTCTTCCCTTTGTGTACGTGCTCATCTGTCTCAGGAGTCCCTCTAATGGTCTCTACTGGTCACAGGCCCCAAAGTCATAGCTGACTGCTTGATAACTGGTGTTACTTTACAAATATGGAGCTGAGCTGGCATAACAAGGCTGGTTCATCACTTTGTGCCTCTTCTTGGTTAATGTTTAACACAGTTTTGATTGTGCAGTTCCATAGACAGATGGTTTTGCAGAATAAACATTATATTAAAATCAGCTGAGCAAAAAGTTCGTCTGGCAATACTACAGTCTCATATGTTTTAGTTTCTTAATTTAGTTATTATTTATTTAGACAACAACTCTGAAAAATGTTTGCATGTATTTAATGTTATTAAAGGTTCTTTAACTATTCTGAGTGCACAAATGGCTGATAATATGCTGACTGCTGATAATATGCAGTCCTTCGATCTCTACATGTGTTTCAAACCACAGTGTTCATTTTGACAGTCATTGTTTTCTGAGAAGAATGGGCATTAATTGTTTGTTTGTAATGTATATAACAATATCTGTATTGCTCCATTACAACAGATAAATGAAAACATTATCAACATTGTATATAAAATTAATCTTTTTGAAACTCTTTTTGCAGAGGAAAAAAAGAGAAAAGTATAATTTATTTCCCTGCTGAGAAAACTCTTTATTTCCTCTATGTATGTGCTTACAAGGGTAAAGCTGTGGTATTCACTGATCTCATATACCTAAAGAACAAAATTATTGACTGTGCTTTTTAAGATGGAGCTTCAAATGCTCTTTCTGGTCTGGAGACATCAAGAATTTTGAAATTGCAGCCTGATATCTCTAACTGCTTCACAATATTATATAGAATATTCTATAGATTACTGATGAGGACAGTAGAGCAGACAATAAGATGAACATAAGTAATTTTTAGGTGTTACATTCTGATGAAAAATTGTATGGGTTTCTCAGCTGTTTCAGGGAACAGTACATAATATTGCTGTGTCCACACAGGCATATGACCAGGTTATTGTTGGTCATTGCTAACCAACTGGAGAATGTTATAAGACCCCTAGAACAGGTTTTGTAAGCAAGAAACAAGTGTTAAGCTCAGAAAAGCTGTCTGATTCCAACCTTCCATGCTTCTGGTTTAAGTAGATTGTAGTCTGAGTACTTTCTTATTCATGACACTGTATTGCAGTAGTACAGGGCTGGAGGGTAATTTTTTATCGTACTGCCTTTGTTTTCTCTTTTCTTCTCTTTTTCAGTTCAGTATAAATTTATTAATAATTACTTATTTAGTCTATAAATTGTGCACATGCTTTTCCATCTTGCTGAAACAGACACTAGGACTGAAATTTCTTTCAAGATAGGAACAATGCTTAAATTATCTCTCTGGTTAAACGAAAATCAACACAATAACTAAATTTAGAATAGAAATAAACAAGGCATGAACTAAACCACTCCTGCTAATGCTTCTTTTACTACATCACCAAAGTGTGTGGCCATACCTAAAATGAAAATACTCTGAGAGAGGCAAAGCACCCAGACTACTGACAATGAAGAGAGAACTGAACCATTGACCTGTTATTGTTTAGGCTGTTGTATAGAAGACATGCAGTGTTTTTGATGATTAAAGCTTCATAGAAACACAGAAGAGTTATAGAGTCAGACAGATGAAGAGGGATCATGCAAGTCAGCACAACATAGACATTGTTTTAACAAATAGGTTATGGACGAAAGAAGCTCTGTAGGGAGAAGCTGAGTCAGAAATAGGTTAAATATTTGACACAATAAATATTTACCAAAATTCAGACTTTTTTCCCCCAATGGTTAATATAGTTCAGAAAAATCCAGACTTTAAAGAAACCTCAAATTCCTAATCAACATTGCTAAAGAATCAAAGAAAATCTATTCAGTAAATAGTATTGAAGCATTTGGCTAATGTCTGTAAACATACTTTGTTTTTTTCATCTATCAGGGCAAAATAATAGCAGCAGAAGCAGACAGTTTCTATAAAATTTAGGAATTTGTCCCCTCTGCTACTTTAATTTGATGCTTTGTATTACTTGACAGAAGAGTATTGCTATAGTATGATTATTATTTTTGAGGTTTGTTTTTGCAATTTTTATCTTTTAATTCAGCTTCAAAATCCGAAGTGCTAATGTTTAGGTGCTCTTTTAATTTGAAAATATAAAACCAAAAATAAGCTGTTTCTAGGTCTCTATTTTCTTAAATATTTTTGTCTACTTCTCCACGTGGCAAAAGTGGTAAAGCCCAGCAAGGACTGATGTGCTATGGCTTGTAAAGTTTTAGGTTTCTACCTTGTTCACCTTAATTGACTGATATTTCAGGTTCTGCATTTATGATGCAATTATATATCTGTTCTATCATTCCAGTTAAAGTCACAACTATTTTTCCTTTTGAAAATGTGGCCTACAGGGTATAAGCTAAGTTATAACCAGTTTTGCTTTCAAAACTAGAATGTTCTAATTCTAATGATCAGTGTAGACAGAAAAATTCTTGCTATTCCCCACCCATAGCCTACAGAAATACAATAATGTTATATTTTGCAGAGTCCTCTAAGCTGCAAGTGCAACTATTGAGTTTTTTCATGGTGTGAAAATCAAGTTTGATATTGTCACTACTCTTGGAATTTAAGAAAGAAGAGTTCTTTTAGGGAAAGTAAGTCATTGCAAATACTCATAGAAAACAATAAAATATGGTACTTTAAAATGTAAAATTTAAAAGATGCTAAAGATTCTAATTCCTTTTTTGTGACTTAGTAAGAGAGAATGGAGTTCCCAACATACCCAGCCCGCTTAGCCTCAAATATCTTGTTCCCACAAGTTAGCCACCTTTTAGAATTGCGCTTTTCAATTTGCCTCTGTACTTGCTACTGTTTCCTAATTGCCTTTTAAATATCTTTGTAATGTTCCTTTTCCTCCCCTCTTCCCACATTTTTTGCTGTATATAGAAAATTTATCTAGAGCAACTCTTTAACCTCCCAGTCTTTGATAAATGGTCTTTTGACACAGTTTTATCTTCAATTTTTTTTTCTAAAAAATTGCTTTTAAATACAGGTGCAAAATTTACACTCTTATGGTGGTTAAGAAACGCCATGGGTTTGCATAATTTTGGACCAGCACATTCCTTTTTGATACTGTTGATCCACTGCCTGTTGACACTAAACATAGTCTTTCCTACTGCCCAACATTTCTTTTTAAGCACAGATGCTTAAAACGCATCTTCCTCTATTCACATAATTAATTCCATAGGCTCTTGTCTGAGTATTTATGCTCTAATTTCTTCCCGTAATAATTTTTTTAGTTCCACAGGATCTTTGTTCTTTAAGCAAGGATGCTCTGCCTCAGAATCTGTCAAATGTAAGGAACCGAAACCTCAGTTTCCAAGCAAACGACTATTGATGTATTTACTGCATTTTAAAATTGCAAAAGCAAAGTTTTAACTGAGGTGTAATTGGATAATCTGTATTAAAAATATTTCAAATAATGTTGCTACCATCTGTGAAATATCTCCCCAGTACAATCTTGTGAATTACAGTAATTTAGCAATACAGAGATCTTTGGTCTTAGCAATGACAAACTGTATTTTCTTGATGACATGAGTGATACCAATTGTTTCCTACTTTAAAATAAAATTATTTTTTTTCTTTGTCGGGAATTTCCACAAGGAAATAAAGAGAAAGTAGTCTGGATAGAAGACCTGGGCAGATATGAAGAAAATATATCAGACTGTTCACAGGCAAAAGGAGTACTGATATTTCATTAAATATGTGTTTTATATCCTTCTATTTTGCACCTACATGTTCAAATTGAGCTTCAATATTAAACACATTTGTATGTTTAATTATATATTCAAGCACAAGGTAATATTCCATGGCATTTTTCTGGTGAAAAAGTAATAACTTTACTAGAGGCCATACATAACACGCTTTTAAAATAGTTCTTGATATGCTATTGATCTGTACCAAGATTTTCAGTCAGTAAAAACATCTAAATTACTACATACATATCAATGTGCATGCTTCATATACAATATCAGAATTTAAAAACTCTTTAAAATATTAATAGAAAAATTACTCCAATTTGATCTTCAAGCTGCCAGAAGTAATCCAAAAGGAGCAATCAACAATCAACTTCTCACCTTGTACTAACAGAGTTCTTAAGTCACCTCCCATGCAGGTGCTCTCCCAGCTTCTCCCAAACACCTTTAACTGTGCAGAGGAAAGAATACAGGCTAGGGAAAAGTAATGAGGGATGTGCACTTGATAAAACCTGGGAGAAATTAGTAAGCAGCTATTTGTCCCAGTCTTTGGCAAGGTTTCAGTGGCAGAAGAGGGAGCCAGGTTTTTTACTGAATAAACAGTGAGACATGATAAAAGATTTCAGAGATGGGTGCAGATGAAAACTGAAATAGACATTCAGTGGGAAGGTCAACAGAGGCAGCTAATTTTTTTTTTTTTGGTTGTTGGTGTTGGTGTTTGGTGTTGTTTTTTTTTTCCCTTTCTAGGAATGCCATCTGGGAAAACTGCCTAGAAAACCTGGTGTATATCCATTTGCTCTACATGGGTAATTGACAAAATACGAAGGTTTTCAAATTTGCAGTCTTCTATGTACTTTTTTAATCAGAGGAGATGGTATGACTTGTGATGACCAGAATGGCTTATGATTAGTGAGATTAGTGAGATTGGAAACACCCAAATATTTTATGATACTTGCAATTAAATTGTTCCAGTATCATCAAATATCATGCTGTTATTAAACCTTTGGGACAAAGATAAATGATGTTTCTAGACATGACATGTAGAAACTAGATTCTCATTCTCTTTATTTACTCCTCTTGATATTTAGTTTTTCTGATGTCCCAAGAATAGGACCCCATGCTGTAATTACTAAAAATTACTAAATTTTAATTGTGGTCCTGGGAATCTTCTATTTTTCCTTACATCCTGGATTAGGTATAACCTAATCTCAGGACACACAAACCTTCAAAAGACACTTGACAACTAGAGCAAAAGAAAGAGAGGCAGAATATTTCACTCCATTCATCTTCTTAGGTGAAGGAGACAGAAGTAAGTAGGGCTGACCAGAGCTGGCAGGAGGGATGGACAGCAGATGTAAAGGTACAGTGGGGCCAGGAATGGCAGAGCAGAGCTGGGACAGGGGTCCACTAATATGCAAAACGCTACAAAGCTGAGAGACAAGGAACAAACTTGTCTACACACTCTGATTTTCTCAGGCCAGTCAGCATGCAGGATTATTAAAATGTTAAGTGGAAATTCTTCATCTCTTTTATGTAATCAGGCTCTCATGCTTTTGTTCAGGTTTCTTTAGAATATGTAATTGATCAAGCCAAATATCTTTGAATTGGAAAGAATTTATGTTCATTTTCCTGTAACTCTACTCCAGATTTGAAATTGTTTCTTTTCTTGACTTCCAACAAAATAAATCCTACTTTTACCAGGAAAGATCCTTCATTTGCAAAACAGAATAATTCAAATCAGAAATAAATGGAAACTTTTAGAATAGTAAAAGGCCATATGTAAACAAGCTAAA
The DNA here is from genome assembly GCA_013397075.1 of Rhabdornis inornatus. NCBI lineage: Eukaryota > Metazoa > Chordata > Aves > Passeriformes > Rhabdornithidae > Rhabdornis > Rhabdornis inornatus. Next base: position 39,439 of record VWZS01001018.1, on the reverse strand, counting down.
GAATATTAAAGTCAGAAAGAACATTTATCTTATTTATAAATATTTTGAAAAAGGTGTCCTTGTAATAAATCTTGAGATATATATCTGTACACATTAAGATTATGGATATTTGAGGAAATCTGTTAAAAATTTATTGCTATTGTGACAGCTATATCTGATCCTCTAATATTATATTTTTTTTCTCACTTCTTTTATGAGAAGCATGTAGGGTGGGAAGCATAATATAATAGAAAGAATAAAAGGAAGTCATTATTCTAATGAGACTACATGAGATATATCTTTTTTTTCCTTTTGCAGAAGACATTGACCAGATGCAAACAGCCACTGTGACCTTCCATTGATTCACTTCCGAATACTCACTTCATTTGAAGAGGTCTCTCTTAAGACTACAGACCATACAAAACATGTCTTGCACAGCCCCTTTCCATGTGTAATTGACATCAACCCTTTTGAAGACAGGTTTTACAACCACCAAATAAGGACTAAGCCTCACAAAGGAAATGAAAGAGATTCCTTAATGCTGACTGCATAGTTGCCAGAAAAACTCCTTATAAATCCTATAAATTTGCAATACTAAATGATTGCACACATTGTAAAGCACTGATTTCAGAGAAGCAGATATGAATGTGACAATCGTTTAAAAACATTGCACTGTGAAGATTTTTTAATGTTTATTTTCTTCTTCTATGAACCATCAGTCTTGTTCGTCTGTTATTTTGGCAGTTGCTGAAAGATTTCTTTTGTTTCCTAGGATTAAGTGAAAAACATAAATGTTTGCCCAGGCTTTTTATTTATTATAATTTTTAAATATGTGTTCTGTGAAAGAGTCTCTGCACACATAATGTGGCAATTACATTTTTTTCCTTCTCCTGCTCTTATTTTCATGATTTCTGCATGAAGAAAGTACTTTCCAAGGAAGAAGTCTGCAAGATAGGGATTTTTTTCCTCCAGAATAAAACAAAACAAAAGATTTTACTGAATGCAAAATTATTGTAGTCTACCTGTTTTACCACCATAAATATAGCAGTATAGATATGGAGATGGAACATTTCCCTTTCTTGTTGGAAAGGATTGTTGATGGGCAAAGAGTTCCTAATAGTGTATTAAAGACTTATTTCAAGAAGAAAACAGAAGAATGCATGTGTAATGCTATGGAAGTATCACACAGTTTCTTTTGACTGTTTTCTTCCAAAAGGTAACTGAAGGAATCTTCATTTATCACAGGTCCCCAGTTTCCAAGATCAACTCTTAGAATGAAGAAAATTCAATTTTATAAGCATTTGTATCAGGAATAAAACAAACCTTTAAACTAAACATGATGCATCATGTTGACATAACAAATGTGGACACTAATTAAAGAGCAGCAGAATCCAACAGAGAAGTTTGCCCTCCATCTGCTTGACCTGAGGTAATAACAATGTTAATTTAACTAGAGTTGACAGATTTTCTTGTGTTAGTCTTGAATCACTAAAGTTGCCACCCTCAGTATGAATAACAATAACCATATGTGTGACATCATACAAAACAGGCAAGCCACGGTTAACTACCCCTTGAGTTTGCTGTCCCCTCCTTGTTTTTCTTCCCTGATACTAAGGTTTGTGCATGCAGACAAGGTGCAGGCTTGTATTCTGAATCTTTCATACACACAAGCCTTTAAAATACTCCTATGCCTTCAGATTTGGAGTGGTGCTGTGTCAAAACCTAGAAACTTTCACATCATCAGTTAAAAGCAAGATGCTCAAACGGTGTTATGAATTCTTCAGCCAACGAATAGATAACATTTCTGTCCTCATCAGCCTTTTAGTTCTAGAAGCAGATTAAAAAAACTCACTAACAAAAATAGTTCTATTGGGTGCAAACATTCTAGTAGGCTTCAGCTTTAGTAAATCAGAAACCACAGAAACCTTTAGTACAAAAGATTTTCTTTAGAGTTCCCCTTGGGAATATGTGTCTCTATTTTCTCTTAGCATGTTAGGTTCTTCATTTTTTTGCAGGATTTTTTTTTCCTGGTGACTCAATGATCACTGCACAAACATGGTAACTGCCTATCTGCTTGAGAAAAAGGCTTTGAGGTAGTTTAAATGTATCCTCTACCCATTTCTAGGGTACCTTATGGCCACACAATAATGTAGCCCTAAAAAATAAATGAAAAACAGTGACCAAATCTCAAAATACTTATTGTCAAAGGCAATTCATAATATTTAATGATAAAGCTGTAATTGCAGCAACATGCACACCCTCGTGTTTCACTATTGATTTTTAAGCCTGGACAAATCCACAGTAGGCATAAGATGAAAATGAGAGCCAATTATAATCGAACAAAATCATATAAGAATTATCAGGAGTCATTTCTGTGGCTAAACTTAGTGTGGCAAAGCAAAGTGTAGTAGTATTATCAGCTGTGTTGCAACATTTGGCGGCATGACAAGACCAAGAGGTCTCCAAAAAATGACAAATCAGTTAACAATCAATATTGCAATGAAACAAGTTAAAGTCAATCATCCAGTTTATTCATCAAACCATCAAAAAATCTGAGATTATTTTGTCCTTTACCTCATTATGGACCCAATGTCATGTGATTTTCACCAGAAACATACAATAAAAGCTTTTTATTTTGTTATACTGAGATGTACAAAATTCCTTTATTTTTAAAATAAATTATTGTTTCATTTTTCTTCTAAAAATAAAAAGAAAAGGAAGAGGAAAAACATTTCATAGTTATTTATTTAGAGGAGGTTTGTGCATTTTTTTTGAACTTGGAATTGTTTGTTCACAGCAACAAATAACATTCCTTTAAATTATCCAGATTGCTCAAATCCTTTTGTTGACCCACATGACAAGAGAACAGCCTTACAAGTTCAAAATCAGAAATCCAAAGATTTTAAACATGGAGCAAAATTCATGAGAAAGGCTTGAACTCAAAAAAAACCCTTCTACAAATGTAGATTTGATGTCAGTGCCCCTTTGACAAGGGCAAATGGGTATCTCATAAGGTTTCTTGAAATATACATTTTAAACTTCCACTTTCTCTTCTGTCCATTCTAAAGTAGCAATTATGTTCAAACAAGAGAAATGCATGGACCTCAACCTCAACAGGTAGGAACAACAAATTATATAGTTAGGCAATTGGAGTTGTGATTCTTGGACCACTGATGACTACAAATTGAGCTGCAGTGTTGTATGAAAGCATCACAAAGAGTCTTTACTGTCATATTTAAGAAGGAAACAACATCAATTTCATTTGGTTTGGGTGTTCTGTAATAAAATCATATTCCTCTTTATAATAATACAGAAAATCTTCTTTTTGCTTCATTTATTAAGGTTTTCATGTTGCCCTTGAACAGTTTTTTCTATTGAATTCTTGAATTTCCTCTCCCTAATATTTTTCTTTCTGATTTTTCTTTTGGGAAAGGAAAACAAGAATAAAGTGTGTAAATGGATGATTTTAGTCCTTTTTGTTAAAAACCACCATTCAGTATTCTTAACTCTTCCTGAGAACTTATTCACATTACAAGACCTTAATTTTATATTTTTTTTAATAGTCTAAATTATTAAGTCTTCAGAAACCTCTTGGAAGCG
>VWZS01001018.1:12999-30013 GCA_013397075.1 Rhabdornis inornatus | reverse complement strand
ACATACACATACGTCTTTAGGTAATATTTCCAGAATTCTGTTGTGTCTTAGTCATATTAGCTTAAATAAGCTGTCTACTACTATTTGTTCTACTTCATGTCTTCCTCCTTTATTTTTTTAATTCTATAAACAAGTATATAAACATCTATAGACTCTCATCCTTAGCAATCGCAGATTTTACCTTTACTCTCCTCTTTGTAGGTTAAAAGATTGTACATCAGCTCTCCATGACAGATTCCACGAAACTAAATTGATATGCTTATTTCTTACTTAGTTTGTTTCATTCTAAAGGTCTAACAGAATTTTAGCTTCTAAGTAACTTACTAATGTGAAGAAGTACTCTGAGAGAGAGAAGGTGTAGAAAAGACCTTGAGGCAGCTCCAGAAAAGGCTTTCCAGTCTGGCCTTGATGCTCTCAATGGAGAAAATGCAGCAAGCAAAGCAGTCTGATAATGGTGCCATCCATGTCCCAATGTTTATAGAGAGGTGCAGCATTTTTGGATTAACATAAGCTTTTTAAATGTCAGGACGCCTCTGCCTAACTCTGCTAAGCCTGTCTAAAAATAGATGGTGAAAGAAGATAAAGCAATATGTGGATTGCCGTATGTTTTTGTCCTCTCCTTCTTTACGGGTTTAATGTCAATAAAAAATTATGGCTGAAGCCCTTGTAGTAAAAAGTGCTTCACTCTGATAAATCTCCAGTATCACACAAGAATAGATAAAACAAAGAGTATAATTTTATATACTATCAGATTTACTCAGATGCACACAGTATATGAGCTTTTGAACTCAGAGGAATGGATGTAGCCACTTGCTTTCCCAGTATGATTTTGTCAGGACCTGCATTGTTACAGTGTTAGAATAGTCATAAAAAATTTTCTTAAAGCACTTTCTTAAAGTAGACTATCGACTCTGCCACACTATGTGATTGCAGAATTTACAGTCTGTAGCAAAGATAGCACTATGTTGTAATTAATTCTTCTTTAATATTCTCCTTTTTCAATATGCCTATAGTATTTTGCTTGTGAAAAACAGATTAGGATTTTCTTAAGTGTCAGGGAAATTGTGCAGTGGAAGTCAAAATGAGATGGGCATATAAGCAGCAGTAGTTGCTTTAGGAAAGTGTACCCTAAATGTCTCTGCTTATGTCAGATGCTAAATTTATCCCCATTGAGAACTAGGTTGATAGGAAGTTGTCTGTTTAAAGGAACAGCTTTTTTTTTTTTTTTAAATTAGTCAAGGAAAACATGTCCTAATTTCATGTATACCTTTTGGTTTTCACAAGAATTCTACAGAATTAAACTTTTGCTTCTTAAAATATGTGTCTTTGGCTTAAACTATTGGAACAACTCATTGAGAAATAAGTTTTAAAAAATGGAACTAGCTCATGTTCTTTATTCAGTTATTCAGTTTTATATACTTTTTTTTCATAATTTTTGCTATGACTTGGAAGTATTTTCTCTAACAAAAGCATTTCTGATTATTTTCTTCTAAGATACTTCCTTTTCATCCTGAAGGAGTTTCATGTGAAAAAAGCTTTGGAATAGAGACAGGGGCATGGCAGGGTGCTAAAGGACCCTCTGCCTATACTCTGGAGAAGTTTCTTTCCCATCACCAGGCACTGAGAGGCTTTCCCCCCACAGGTGACAAGGACTGCTGAGGGGTGATGTGTACTCTCCTTTTGCCCTAAGCAGGAGTCAGGGTGCAGCCAGGGCCCACAGCTGTGGAAAACACTGCAAAACAACCTTCACCTTCAGTGAGGGCTGCCCAGGGACCCCTTCCATTCCCTCAGTTGTGGTGTGGTCTCCTTTACTCTAGCAGCCCACTGTACTTAGGCGTCAGAAGCTGCAGAAATTATCATTGAGCACCCACACACCCACCTGCCTGGGGAAAAAAAATCCAAACCAAAAACAGACTATAAAGGAAAGGAGGGCAGAGAGGTGGTGCTATGATAAATAGCCAGTTTAACCACAAGGACTTGGCCCATAAATTAATTATGCATTCATAGCTTATAGATCACATAGGCAAATATGAGACTTTGCAAAAATTGCTCACTGGTCATTAGATCCTGCTTGCACTGTTCATGTTTTTTTTCCTGTGGTGCTAATGCTTTCAGTGCTAGGAACCTATATATAATTCTTATGAAATGACAGTATTGGAACCCCATTGAATATGATTGGTTCAGAACATCTCTGGGCAGCTTGCAAATACCCTTTCAATTCACATTAGTATATTTCCAGTCTGAATGTTCTTTTAATTTTAAGAAAGGACTTTTAAAAAGAACAAAAAAGAAAGTTAGATGTTTCCTAAAGCAACATTCAAAGCAATTAAATGAAACCTTTTTAACAGCATGATATTTTTCATTTTCACTATCACCTCCTTAGCCTTAAGTAAAAACCAAAAGAGACCTTTGAAAAATGATGATTTTTTATATTTAATAAGTGATCTTTTCATGTTTCTGCTGTTGTATGCTTTTGAGCTATCTAACAACTATGGATATATAGCCGGCAGAAGGGCAAACTTGTCTCATATCCTGTGAAGAGGTGACTACCTGAAGTGTGGGTATGAAAGAAAGTATGAGAATTCTCTGAAAGGTTTTACTACAGAGAATACAGGGCTGAGACCTTCATCTAACCCTGGATGCACATTATTCTTAATAATGCATATCCGCACATTTTTTGCAGACTCTAAGTAGTGAGCTTACTAAAATTGACAATATTTTACAGGAACAGAAAAAAAAATCGTGTTTCCTGTATCATACACAGTTCTTTAATTTGTGACATATCACTTTTATCTCTTCTTCCTTTAACACCAGATTTGGTTTAATTAAATTTATGTCAAATGAACACATGAAATGAAAGGAAAATCAGAAAGCCTGCAGTTGCCCATTAGTGAGTCAGTGACTGCACAGTGAAAGGCTTTTGAAGCCTGGCTTACTGCCAGAACAAGCTTGCAATGATGCTCAGAGACACCCACGATGCTTTGAAGGAAAGAACTTAGCTGACCTGAACCTGTTCTGTGGAATCAGTCCAAATCCTCATGGGCTGGATGTAAAATCTATAATAAGTCTTCTGTCTTCAACCATTTACCTGTCAAGTGAAAAGAGGGTGTGAAACTACAGTATGCGCACATAATTAATTAGAATGAATCATTCATTGTTTAGTACATGCTTTTAAAAATCACCACATTTGAATAATTTTTTAACCCAATAGCAAGTTTTTTGCTTCTTTTTTCTAAAGTGGATCCTCAAGTCTTTAAAATATGAAATATCACGGCCTTACTTTCCATGCAGTGGAAGTAATGTGTGTTGATCATGAGTGTGTCTGTCAGAACTTGGCCCTCTGGGATCCTGAATCTTTGCCAGAATTGAACCATGGATCATGTGAAGTGAAGCAGCACACAACTAATGTACTTTGTGGGGCTGGGTTGAAGACAGTCAGCACTTCTCAGATGGGACACTGATGGCATGGTGTAGCTGCCATCAAGGAATAACTGGCTGACACAGGCTGAAGAGACTGCTAAGAAGGTGCAGACTCCTGGGTCTGTGTCTTAACAATAAAGTCTGTCTTTAGGAAGAAAGTGTTGTGAAGCATGGTAGCAACCCTAATTATTCTGTATGAGTTCAAGGTGTAGTCCATAGTGAAAATGGATTGCATGGTCAACTTAATCCACTACCAAACATACAAGGAGATGCAAACTCATTTCAGAATAAATGCCCCTGTACCAACAGCTGGGCTGAATGCCTACTGAGAATTACGTGTTTTATATTCCCTTTCCAAGCTCTTTCTCTTATAAACAAGGCCAGTAAACAGGCTATGTGAGTTTAGACTATTTATCTAAATGTAATTACCTTCATGCTAGGCAACTTTCAGATATCTATCACACTTGATTTACGCCATAGAATAATATAAAGTGGTAATTTGATAGAATTCGTTGCCAGAAAGTAGTGAGACAAAGAATTGTCACAAGAATTATTTTTTTACTGATAATCTTCATCCAGTTCAGCAGCTGCTAATTCTTGATCCATATCTCACAGTTGTAAGATAATAAATTAACTCCTGGAGTTTCAACACCTTGAAATATCAATATTTGGTGAACTTATTTCAATCTGAATTTTAGATTACTATAGCAGAATAAGGCAATATGTATTTATCTTTTGTTATTTTAAAGTTAGGTTGTTTCTTTTATAAAAGTTATAAAAGTATTCTTCATTTTTAGGAAATGTAAATACCAATTTAGTAGTCATGAGAAAGTACAGCTAATCACATTATACTGATTTCAAAACCCTTCAGAATTGTGATATTTCTTTGCATTTACTTGATTTCTTAGCACCTTGTGACTTGCAGCAAGGTCAGAACCCATTATTTTAGCCATTCCGACTCAGTGAGACATACACCTTGAAATGATATAGAGCTGCTGATCTCCAAACCAGCACTTGCATTCTGACAGGTTTATGAATTAGTGTTGGATCTGGAATAAGATAAAATCAAATAAACACAGCCATTTCAACTGAAAATTTGAATAATTTTTGGAAACAGCAAATTTAGAATACTTACACATGCTGGAAAGATGAAAAAATTACTGTTTGTGTGCTAGAAGTTAAGTAGGTTGCACCAATATCAGATTCTTTGGTTTTGGAGGACCCAATATGTCATAATTATGTATTAACCTAAATTCAAATCATGAGGTTTCTTTAATTTTCTTTGTGGCTGAGTTCTTGTAGCACCATATCTGTTACCTGACAGCAAGACATGCTTTGTGTGTCCCTCCCTGCTTTACTTTTTTGAAACATAAATACAAATAATACTTGGCATACCTTTACTACATTTCCTTACCCTCTGACCATCCATCCCGTTTTGGTTTGGCGGTTTATAAAGTTTAAAGAATCTTCAGTCCTTTCTCGTAACTGTAACTGTAATATTTTCAATGTTTCTTGCTATGTACATTCTATTTTACTAAATAGAATTTTGTGTGTAAAGAGAAGGTATTTTCAATATTATTCTCCAAAAAATAAAAGAACTGGCAAAAAAACCCCCAACCCCAAAATCTAAATGTGCTAGCAACTGCGACTGTGAGTTTATGATTTACATGATAGAATAGCTATAACACAAGGCTGTATGAAATGCATGTAAGAACTTTCTATCACTTGTATTTAGCTTGATCCTAAAATCTTTGTCACTTGTCAGTATTGTAACTAATAAGGTTTAAGAAATAGTTACAATGCATTCAAGTTCCTCAGGTTTCAAGAACAGGATGAGTTAAAAGGAAAAATCCCAAAATACTGAAGGTGTCAGAAGATTGATGTCACCAGAAAAAATGGGGTTTATTGTTTTTATATTAATGAGAGCCTCCACTCTTTACAGGACAGCTGCTGCCTGTACTGAAAAAAGCCCTGTCATAGTAATCCTTAAAAAAGCATTTTTAAAAACTGAGTGTTTCACCAGAGAGAAGTTCTGGTGTGAATTAAATGTGGTTTATAACATAAGTGCTTGACACCAAGAGTGTGATAAAAATACTTTTGTCATTTGAAGTGTCAGTTTACATTTTACATATGCAACTTCTAATTTTGCTGCACAGATTTACATAATCACGTCAAAAGTAGTTTATTTCCTGTGGGAGTGGTCCAAACTTCAAAGAACAACATGTAAGATAAGTTGCAGCAGAAGATAGAAGAAGGCAGTAGTAATATCCGGCTGTGCCACTGGCAAGAGGTGCTTTCTGTACCACTGACTAGCCTACCCATCAGGTAAAAAGTGTGGCCAGAATAACTGAGATTTGGGTTGATTGATATAAATGTTTGAAGTTTCTCCAAAGATTTTAGATTAGAATTATTTTTTCTTTACCAGATGTAAAATAAAAGCCTTTTTTTACCTTTTAGCCATGTTTCTCTTCTAGTCTAGGGTTAATGACAATTTTGTCAGTAAAATAGACTGTTGATTAGTTTTGTGTAAAATATTAACAAATTAGGACAGCACTTGAGTAAAAATAAAATGAAAAAAGCTTTACACTATTAGGAAAAAGGATGGAACTAACCCTGTGATTCTTTGTAGGTATTTTCAGTAATATTGTAGTTTTTGGTTAGAAACTACTGTTTTATTTTTATTCAGGTTTCTCTCTCACTCATACTTTGTAGTTTTAAAATGAAAATATTCCCTTGAAGAGTTCCAATGTCTTTCTGTATTTCATTATGTTTAACAATATCACCTCCATAGTATGGATGATATTCCCAAGCTTGCTTATTAGTTGCCTTCAGAACCATCTTCCTTCATTTTGGAAAAGTTAAAAAAATAAATAAATAGATAAATAAACACAGGGAAATTATAGGAATAAAATTTGATTACAATTTCTGTGAAAAAGCCATACTTATAGAAAACAGGATATAAACCTCTGTATCAAGAACAGCCTAACCAGAGTATATTATCACCTGTCAGATAAAAAGACTCTCCCTTATTCAAAATCTATCTCTTACATAAATGTCGTGCATTTCCAGAGCTGACTGACATCTTAACTTGAGGAATAATCCAAGTCTCACACTTTTTTCATTATATAGCTACAAATTGCTTCTCTGTTAATTTATATTATAACAAAATTAATTCAGCAAACTTATAAACACATGGAGAACATTCTGGGTTAATTTGTTTGTTTGTTTGTTTGTTTGTTTGTTTTTGTTTTTTTTTTTTAAATAATGTTTTCGCAGCATAACTTGCTACATTGGGACAGCTACTTTTTAACAGCGTGGTTATATTGGAATGTTTTGATGGAAATCTGGATTAAAAGCTACCTCATTCTATCCAATGCATACTAGAAAGGCAGGAAATCTTACTGAAATTAAGATTGATTGAAGTCTCAAACGCTTTTAGACCTACACATTAATTTTCAGACCTACAACATGTTTTAAAAAAAGAAATTTAATCTTTTCAAATCAACACAGATGGCTGTTAAAAATGCACTCGTTTAATATCCTGAATTAGAGAAGGCACTACTGCTATGAAAGACTGAGTGCATATTTTTGATTATTAGAGAGAAATTTATCATAAATTCTTCTAGTAAAAGGCTAGTAAGTGAATTAAAGTTCTTGATGATATTTGTTTTGTAGGGATTTTGGTTTTGTTTTCAAAGATGCCATTTAAGGTATGAAGATTCATGAATTAGAATGAGATAAACCACCAATTTTGCTGAAATTGAACCCTCTCCTGCATAATGTCTTTTCTATAGCTTCCTACAGGAATTAAACAATGACATCACCTAACATTGGCATTCAAAATGCTTTCAGATACATTTTATGGATCAAGGAGCATCTCTGTTGGTGAATCTTGTCTCCATAAATTCCCTACTTCCATTAAACATTCTTTGTGATGGAATCACAAACTGAAATGAACATTATCTTCTTCAACAAATAATATGTTAAAGTTCTAGTCAATTTATGGCTTACAGAAGCTCTGTAACTATGTTTATACACTTCACAGTGTTCCTCAAACATCTGCTGCCTCAGTTTATAGTAACATGATGAAAGAAGCATCTTTTAGTACGTGTTGTTCTTTAACACAGAGTTTTTGCACCAGAAGTACCTTACAAATATGAAGTTCAGGAGGAGAGGGAAGAATCCTCAGCTCATTAATTTTCTTTGCAAAGCACCTGAAAGGCTGCTTAGTTTAGAAAATGCTGTTATCTGGGTTAGAAGAAGTAGTAAGCGATGTGTCTCCAGAGAGAGAGAGACAAAGAGAGAGAGAGCATTACATGCTGGTTAAGAACACGCAGTGAATTTCTCTGCTTTTACATACACTATTTAATATCAATGAGATGAGGACGATAAATCTGACAGTGTAATCACTTGAGAATTTGCAAGTCAGTAGTCATGTTTCGACTTACAAAAAGACTTAGGAAAATGTAGTTGGAAGAATACAAGAATTCCTTGTACTGAAAAATTGAACTTTATGACTGCTTATGCATTGTTAAATACCTGCAATTGCTATTTTCTGTGGACAACTCTAGACAACATTAAAAAGGGGAAGAAAAAAATAATCTGAGGTAACTGGAGTGACAGCAAAATTTTGTCTTTCTGTGCTGTTTTTGTCATCTGCTTCTATCTGGCATTCTATATGAACACACATTTTTGCATATATTTTATGTGTGAGCCTTGGCATTTTAGCCCTCTCCTGCTGAGGCCCCTTAGTACCATATGCTTCTGTTTTTCTTCATTGCGTGATGTGATCTCTTCTGACTGTTACATGCACGTGAAAGGACAGTGGGCTTTTGGGGGAGAAGAAACCATGCTTTAAGAGAGCACACGTCAGTTGCTTTTCAGTCATTTGGAGCTGATTGGATCTGACAAGTGTTGTAGCTACTCATCGTAATGGATGTCTCTGCTTTAGCAGAGGAGAGGTGAAAAGGATGTAATTCCCAGTGGAAGAAGGCAACATGAACTATTATTTAATTACAGGCTAATATAAAAATCCCTGGTAATCCCTTGTTGGTTTCCAGACTTGTCTCTTCCTTTCTCTACAAGGCAACAATCAGGGCTTTTAATGCAGCATTGACAGCTACGCCAGTTAGGAAAATAGCTCCTAAAAGATGTAATGTGTTCATTCCTTTCCTTTTTGAAACACAAAAATCTGCATAATGTGCAATCAATTCTTGGAATCTAGAAATCACTCACATTTTTTTCCTGTTTAAAAGATTGTTTTTCTTAATGCGCAGCTTGAAATAACAATTCCATGTTAGACAGCAACTTTGTCTCAGATTTGAAGGTTGCTTACTTTTTACATCAGGAAAGCTTGATTACTGTATTAACCCACTCTAAACTCACAGGGAAAAGTTCACCACTGAGTATCTGCCACATAAAAGGTCTCTAAAACTCAATGGAGATCAAGTGTTATGCATCTCTTCCTGGAGTTACACTGTGTCAGCTCTTCCAGTTGAGCATTTTATCATGCGTTTTTTTACCACCAACATGTAATAGAGCCTGAGACACATAAATATTTCACCTTTTAAAATCCAATTTACAGAAATAGCTACATGAACTAATCACATGAATACTTTGCCATGAAATGCTTGTTTACTATCCTTCATCCACTTAATTATCCATATTTCTCCTTTCTATTTCCTTTCAGAAGTAGAAAGCTTCTCTCCATTCTTGTCCATTTCTTTTTGAACTCCAGGCATTTTTGGGTTGGCATAATGTCTCACTTATGTACTCCATGGAGTGATACAAAGGGTGATACATACATGTACTGTCAATTGATACCAAATATTTGATGTAAATGATTGGCTGCTGTGAGTATCTCCCAAACCCTTCTCCACCTGAAAATATTCCTTGAGAAGATTCAAATCTGACACTAATTTTATCAATAGACACAACTTTAAAATAAATTTTATTGAATACGTGAATGCCATTCTGAGTGCCCATTTCAAACAGAGAGCAAAAGAGGAGTAGTTTGGGTTAGAAAACCTGCCCAGGAAGAAGTAGTCCTTGCATATTTGAAAACTGTGTTGAAGTTCCCTTGAGAACTGAACTAATTGTCACGGAAAACAGAAGAGCTCAGACTTTGTCTGACGTTTGTCTTGTGTCAAGAGAAAAATACAAGGATGATCTGCCAACAGCAAATGGGTAAGGAAATCAGGGGAACCAAAAGAAGGAAGGCTGAACTTTGCACAGAAGGAAAAAAAAGGTGTTGAAAACAAAATATTTGGAAAGAACAAGGTGTAATCCATGTATCCTTTCAGGTTCTTGATTTCAACTCTCTATTTCTGCTCTTAGGCAACATCTGTGTTCTGAGAGAACGTGAACAAAAGAACAAGGAGAGGCTCGTCTCCTTTCAATGAAACAAATATTATTTTGAACATTAGTGACAGCAATATATTCCTCCTAATTCAGTATGAAAAATAACAGTGTCTAACTGGTTTTTAAGGGACTGAACATGTCTGGGAAATTTGGCCAAAACTAGGGGAAAAAAAGGAGGAAAATGACAGAAAGAAAACTGCAGGTTCTCGTCATGCACAAGATAGGGAAACAGCACACCTCATTGTCTGCGAGGCAGAACCACAGTGCCAGGCCTGAAGTCACATCTCAGAGGACTCTGTGGCTCTCAGCTGGCTTTTGGAGAAAACGGAAGGAAGAAGTGCAAGTATATCAGCATCCAATTTGTTGTGAAGGGATGTCCCTGAAGGTCAGTTCTGGAGGGCGGGATGTGAAATGTATTCCCTGCAGGTACATCCCTCAATTGATGTTGCTTCTGTTTTCTTGGCTGCCAACTGTCTGGCAGATAATTTAAATATGCCTATGGCTGCTTTAGCCCTGAGCTACAGGCATGGCAGATGAGAATAGTTTGGCCAGGCTCCTCTGGGTGCACTTCCTTTGTCAAAGAAATTGCACCCTGTTTTTCCATGATGGTACATCCTCTGTGTCCTCTGCAGCACACACCATACGGCGCTGCTTACACGGGAGGAAGCATAAGGATGGACAGTATTTTGCACTTCTTTCTACCATTTTGGACAGATGGCAAGTGTTTATGCCTTTCCACGTGGCTACCCACTGGACAAGATGATCAAGACAGATGATTTATAATGGAGCTCACTGGAGATCAGATTCAGTCTACAGTGGCTTAATTTCACTGGAATGCTCATAAATTGGGCCTGTCCTTCGTGGCTGGCTAACAGGATCCCTTTGAAAGGGCTCTGAGCCAGCCACCATGCAGCACACATAGATTACAGACACACCTCTTATTTTGAGGGACTTTGAACATTTCAGAGCTGCTTACCTATATATAGAGTAAGAATTGTGTGTGGACTACTGCTGCTTTTCTTTTTCCTTCGCTGCCAGTTGTCCAAAGATATTAAACATATAATGTATTAGGCAGCAGGACTTGTCTGTGCCAAGGAACAGGAGAAAAGGAGCACTGAGGACAGTGATGGGAGGGTAAAGGATCCTGTCAGCTCTGGAGAGAAGGCATGATATAAACAAACCTTTTCCCAGAAAAGCTGGACAGCCTGGTGTAATCTCTGAAAACCTTAGTAGAAAGTATGTAATTGAGGGCTGAAGACTCAAGCATAAATCCAGAAAAAAACCTTTGAGATTTACCAACTGCTTTTCTAAATCGTGAAGCGGGGGGTCCTTTCCTCATTTGTGGGTCCACTCACAATCCAAAGAAATCTGAAACCATTACAATGCATGGCAGTTGGTCAACAGTGTGGAAAAACCTCATTTACTGACTGGCCAGACAGTTTTAAAACCTTCAGATTTTTCTAAGTCTGGGTTATTAACTGTCTGACTGTAATCACATCTTCACCATAGGGAGCTTCAAAAGCTTTTCATTTGCATTGAATCAGTTGCCTTCCTCCCTGTCTTTTTCCCTCTGGAAATATGCTTAAATAATTCAACAAAATGCACACATGGCTAGTGATTATTGAACCATTCTGAAACACTCAAGGCAAATAGACCATTAGGTAGCAGGAATTAAAACTTTCCTTGCAGTCATTGGGAGAAAGATGTATACATATATAAGTATAACCCTGGTCTCTCTCACAGGCGAATGTGTATGTGTGCCACAGGATGTGCAGAGGGGACACTTACAAATATTTCCTTCTCACAATGACCTTGTGACCATCCAAAAAAAAGTTTTAGAAACAGTGTTCAGAGACTATGTCAGAGATGAGCCGTGACAGTTCATGATGAGTAGAGTGAGCGGACAATTTTGAAGGTAACAAAAGATTCTTTCTTGTAACACTACATTTTTTCTACATGACATTTTTTTTCGTCCAAGTTTGTGTGAAGGCATCCTAGGATGTTTGTAATTAATTCTTTAAGCTGTATTCACACACACTTATACCCCTGTACCAATGTCACATATGAGAAAACATAAAAAAAAAAGGTAAAAAATTGGATGTATTTTTAATTAATTAATTATTTTAATTGATTTTAATTTAATTATTTCCTTTTAATATTTTTAATGGGGAATGTTATTTAATTTATCAAATTGAATTTTTTAGGGCAACTAAAAAAGTAGAAGTAGCAAGTAAAGCTCAGCTCAAAACCAAAAGGCAGCTTTTCACTACATAACATGTCATGGTTACGTCCAATATTTCTAGACCGAGTGTGTTACTCAGCCTTTGGCTTTCCTCCATTTCAGTACAGGTTCTGTCCTTACTACTCCGTAATGGGAAACCTGTGTAAGTGGCATCTAGCTGTCAGTGGTTACTAGAAGAGTTGAGAATAAACAAATAGACAAATCTTACTGTATATATCTCTAAAAATTAGTGTTTGTGATAATATCAACCTTTACAATAGTTATAGGAAAATCAGGAGAATGTCATAAGGCACCTGATAACACTAAATTTACATTTATGCCTAGTTACAGCTTTTTATTTAAGAAGAGAGAAACCAATAGTGACACAAAACTATCCCTGTGTTCTAAGGACAAACAGTACACTGGTTCCCTAGTTGCATGTCACTCTGACATCTGTTATATGGGCACATACATGGTGAAAATGGATAAGAAATAATGTCCAGAAACATATTGCATGAGGTCAAATCAGATCAGTAGCCCTCCATATCATGTTAACTAGAACAGAAATGTTAGATGCACAAATACTGAAATTCACACAAAACTTCTTGGCACAATTCAGCTTCTCCATTATGTAAAGAGACATATATATGCACCACTAGTTATGCTGGTATAAAATATTTCAGTTAAGGTTTTTTCCTACACTAAAGACTCAGAGACCTCAGCAACAGGCAGTGGGAGCCCCAGCTGAATAAACAGCTCTTTTCTTCTCACTGTTTAGGAAAACAGGAATGACAGACTAAAGTGTGAAGGCCATGACCCAAGAATACTGCTCTCCAATCATTGCTTTTCTAAACATATGTGCACTATCAGTTGTGATATCAGAATCTGGAAAGAAAAGTAAGACTGGGAACCAATATTGCTTTTTGCAGGTGATTGTCTATTTTGTGCATTGAATTTTTTATAAAATTTAGCTATGGCTATGAACAATAGCATATTATAATTGAAATCATAGGAAACAATTTCCGTCATGTCCCTTTTAACTTTAAAGAGTGTTGTACTCCTGGGCATGTTAAATTAATTGCTTGTCTATTCTGTTGAACAATGCTGCTTGCTGACAACTAGAAATAAATCCTGTAATAATAATCTTCAAGCACCACTTATATTTGATTGATGTGTGGCATACATCCAAGATGCTATTGCCTGAGTGTCTTCATGGGTGAGATTCTTTCATAAGAGTGGTTGTTCTGCAAAGCAGTTCAATGCAATGTGATTTTAAAATGCTTTTAAAGTGCACTTTACCAGCCTATTGAGGATCAGCCTAAAATAATGATCAATAGCCTGGACCTCACTATAACTCCAGTATAGCAAGGGAAAGGAAATTCAGACAAGAAAAAGAGATATGACAGAATAATGACCCTGTGTTGCTGTGGTAAATAAAAATCACACTGATTTTAGTTTGAATATTGTATTTCATCAGTGCCAGTTTGCTGACTGGCCTTTCAGAGCTACCACTATGTTATGAAACGATGGTGGGACACAATCCATATTTTATGCAGTTACTTTGTTTAAAAAAATGAGAAACACTTACTCTACAGACATTTCTGGATTTGAATTTTTCAGGTTCATAGTCTAAAGAAAGAATCATCCCAATATGTAAAATTATCCTTGCTGAATAGAAGAATAGAATAAAGAAAAAAGAATCACAGATTTATGGTCAAATTGTTGGCAAGTCTGTATTAGCAGAAGTTAAGGACATGGCAACAAGAATTTACTGTCACACTGAAAATCAAAATATGGACTTCAGAAGTGCCATGTCTAGCAGTTTAGGCTTCAGCATTTACTGTGCTGATATTTTGCTTGTCCTGTGAGAACTAGGTGATCTAAGTGAATTAAAGAGAGATGATTTTCTCTTTGTAATTTTTTTCTGAGGAAACTTTTTCCTTCGTATTTATGTGCAGTGTTACTTTTTCCTCCTCTTATGACCTGCCTCTGAGGAAGGGTAGCTCAGGTTCCTGTTAACACATCCCTGGGGTGAACTACAGTGAAACAAAACTGAGTGACTGGTGTATGTGTATAGGCAGATTTATTTTAAAGGAATTTGAGGGCAGCGGACAGAAGGCATGCAGCCGATTTGGTTCCTTTCTCTAAATGTGTAAAATGTCACACAGAAAATATGTGAGGAAAAGAAAGAAAGAAAGAAAGAAAGAAAGAAAGAAAGAAAGAAAGAAAGAAAGAAAGAAAGAAAGAAAGAAAGAAAGAAAGAAAGAAAGAAAGAAAGAAAGAAAGAAAGAAAGAAAGAAAGAAAGAAAGAAAGAAAGAAAGAAAGAAAGAAAAAAGAAAGAAAGAAAGAGATAAAAGTAAATAATGCAGAGGAAAGGTATCACTACCCAGCAACTTGATTGTTGCAATTTTATTGTCTGTGATCAGAGTAATGGTTGCAATCTTTATCTACTGGGTGTAGGGGCCCACAAAAGAGTTTGTCAGGTTATCATGGTTTGTCAGGTTTCCACATTATCATGGAAATGCCTGGATCCCTCCCTAGGGGGGCAATTCTCCATGCGTGATGCAACACTATGGGGCTTGCAGAATCTACTGATGGAAAGTTTCCAGAAGAGTCCGGGGAGGATGGGGGGAGGTGGTCTAGGGTCCTTGGTGGTCCATAACCTCCTCTAGGTACATGGCCACTGTTTGACCCTGCTTCTTGTGTCCGAGCAGATGGTCTTACCATGAAATCTGGAGAGTCTGCATTAAAAGAGTATTGCTTCACATGTATAGGATCTGCTTCTTACCACCCTCTCCCCTTGTGTGTTTAAAATAGAACTTTCCCAATTGTCCTGGATGCAATCAATCAATCACAGAGCAGCCCAGATGATTTTCAGGTTGTCACATCTCCCAGGCATCACATCTAGTATCTCATTTCACCCCTACTCTGCCCCCCAAACCTTTTCTTTTGGCCAGTCAACTAGAATTTAAGTGGAATGAGATTCAACCTGTACTATATCACAAGGACAAAATTCACAACCCTAAAACTCTTTGATGTTTGCAGAGTTTAGGACAACTAAACTTCAAGTTGAGCTGGCCTGAAGCCTAGGAATACACTGGGTCCAAGGAGACGTAGCTATTGGATGCCCAATGTAACAGCTGTTACCAAGTTCACAGGCTGTTGTGAGTTATCTCTCCTTCAGTTTTGATGAGATTGTCTGGATGTAGAAGCAGAATTTGGCTCCTATTGTTTTTCTCATGAAGATGTCTGCCAAAAGAAATGGCTGAAACTGTATGCTATTAATGACAATGCCCCAAAACTTCACACTAAGTTCTACAAAAGCCCAAAGTTTTGAATCTCATAAAAAACCGATTTATCTTAATCTTATCACTTCCTATTTTTGTATTCCTTTGCTAGAAATTAAACATTCAATGAAATTAAAAAATAAAAAAAGGATAACATCTAAAGTAGTTTACAGAATAAAGAAGTTCACCTGAACTTGTGTGTGAATCCAAACTGCAACATACTAATATTCAACTTACAATAGTCAGAAGTACATGCCCTGTTGTGAGTTACTGGTTAATTTTGCATTGCCTGTCAAGATTATGAGATGGAATTCTACCTTGGGCACTGGTAGCTGAGATTTTCCATTGCTAATCAGTAATGGAAATTTTGAATCCCAACTCATTTTTTCATGGTGTTCATGTTATGCAGGGCCAGAAATTTTGCTGCAATTATCAGTTTGACACAGTACTAGTACCTCTGCTAAGATGGAAAAAAAAATGTGTCTCTGCTCAAATATGGATGCAATGTGATTTCAGGAAGCAATATCAAGGCATTCAGTAGTATATTTCTCTAAATCATACCCTTGCTGTTTGTGGGGCTCCAACCTCTGGTGATTAGACAACATTCAAAATTCAGGCATTTATCTAAGATGCAAGTGTTTGACCTCTGGAAATAAACAATTATATCAGAATCCTAACTCTATTTTTTTCACCTCTCCAAATTCAAGGCAAACCTTCTGAAACCTCTAAGGTATGAAGCAATTCTAATTTCTAAGACTGACAGAGAAAAAAAAAATTACTCATTTTCCAGATGCAAGAAATGGGCGGCAGCTTCTGGAAAGTTCAGGGTTTCTATATCATTCTCTGCTTACTCAGACTCAGCTTGGGGGTTTGCTTTACACCATTTTAGGAAAGAAGGTTTTAATCTGATGATATGTTAGGCCCAGTTGATTAATTACTCTGTTTTTGAGGCAGGATTGTACAGGGGTTTAATGCTAAGAATCATCTTCCCTAGTCCTACCTCCTGCCATCATCTGTCAGATTATGCTTCATTACTAGTCCATTCATTTTCCAGATTGCTCAGAAAAATAAGGAGCCCGGTTGTCAAAAAAATGCTTTTCATTTTTGTCAATGATGGAATAAAGAATTAACAAAAGATGATCATTTCAGCTCCCCCATGGTATGGTATTAAAAGAGACAGCTCTTGCAATTCCCACTCAGAAAGAATTCATAGAGAGCATAAATTAATACATTAAGATTTTGTTGGTCGTTAGCAGTCTTAGAAAAGTGTGTATGAAGAAAGGTGAGGATGGTGGTTTTTTGGTTTTTTTGTTTGTTTTTTTTTAATTTGTCTAAGCCTGTTTCATGGGTAAACATTGTCAGGTGAAGAGTTGCACTATCTCATCCAGAAATGCAGCAGAAGTTTTGTTGTCACACATTTAAAAAATCTTAACAGAATCATGTCAAAGTTGTGAAGAAAATTCGGCTTCCATTTGCCATAGCAAAAAAATTAAAAAGAAATCACTAACCTTACAAAACAAGGATAGTTTATTAGAAGTCTGTATTTTATATACTTGCAAATGTGTTTTGCTGACTTTGTATTTTCTTCTTACTGGCTAATTTCTTCAGATATCTGCTGAAGAATGGCTATTATTATTGGAAATATTTCCCGAAAGAAGGTTTATATGATGAAATTTCAGCAATTGTGAAAACGTTGATTTTTTTTTTTTTGTTTCTAGCACGCAA
>VWZS01001016.1:1661935-1826330 GCA_013397075.1 Rhabdornis inornatus | reverse complement strand
CGGCGCGCAGGGCGGGGTGTGGCCTCGCCATTATTTATGAGCTCCAGCCCCTATTTGCTCAGCTAATGATGCACCGGCGGCCGCCGAGCCTCGCCTCGCTGGAGCGGCGGCCAGGGCAGGGCAGCGCCTGTAACTGGAGAGCAGCGCCAGCGCCGCGCGGCCGCTCCATTCACTCCTCGCTGCGTGATTGCGCGCAGGGGAGAAGCGCTCGCTGAGCCTCGGGAGTCCACTGCCACGATTATTGTACGCAGGAGCCGGGAGTATATTTGCAACCACCACGAGGAGAGACTTTTCTCTTTTCCCCCTTTTTTCCTCTTTTTTTTTTTCTTTTTACATTTATTTTTCCGTGTGCCGTGAGCCAGGCTTGGAATTAAAATGTTCTGGTAGCAGGAGTGGAGTCTATAAACTGATAGAAACCAGATAGAAATCAGTATTGCTGCTACTTCCAATAGCCGGGTAAGCATAACTTAAAGTTCTCGTTCTTTTCTGTCATAGATGTGAAATGTCTCTGATGGTTGAATTTTACTGCTGTTCACAGATAATTAAAGCAATGTTTTCCAGATTGGCATAGTCCGTGTTTGGCAGGGTTTGTTTTTTTTTTTCTCCTTCATTTCTTTCCTTTTTTTATGCCAAATGATTTTCCCTACAGGATTTAAGGGTAGGACCCAGCCTGTAGCAGATGACACCTGCACAGCACTTCCTAGCAAAGCGATACTGTACTTTCCAAAAGCCATGCAACATGCTGCCAGCGACCTCCGTGGCAGGGAAACTTCACTACTTCACTTTCGTAGCGGTTTGTGTGTTTGTTTATAGTTAGACTAGAGTGTAAGAACAGAAATGCAATTAGACACTGCTTTTCGTCTGTCCTGTAGGATTCTTTTACGTACTTGCAAGGCTTTAGGTCTGTGTGTTGTCAGCAGAGATCATGTGCACTGGACGTGCTGAATATAGTATCATGACTTACTGAGATAAATTAGGAGAGCTGGAGCTGGGATATAAGCCCAAAGCAAGAGTCAAACCTGCGATGAGCTGTCAGTTACCACCTCTGCAAATCTCTGAAACTAAACCTATTTCCATTAGGTAACTCACATGTCAGACACCCTGAGGTACCTTTTTGGCACTGTATGCGTTTATTATTTATGTGTCTAACAGCTGGGTAGGAACCATGCTGCTCAGCACTTGAATCTTATATTTGCCTGTCACTTCTGTGTTAACGGTGAAGATCTGCAATTTGAGCAATGAAATGTAGCAATGTTTCACTCCTCTAACTGATTACATTAGAATTGGCAGGAGGCACGAGAATGGGAGGGAAAGAGAGCTGAAAGGCTTTTTTCTATTATTGTTTCCTACAGTATTATTTAAAGGAAGAAGGAAAGCTGCACACTTGTTCCTCTTTGACTTTTTATCTATATTGCAAAGAAAGCATAGTGCAACTACTGTAAAATACTAATCCCATTGTGTCTGTTAAATCACATGTTCTGTGTGATTGGCTATTTGTTTTGGCTGACAAAGAAATTTTATTGGGATTTAATGCCATTTCTCTCTTAGAAGAGGAGTAAGTTAAAGAATATCCCATGGGCAAGTCACAAGGTTTTAAATTTAAAGCCCACAAAGCAACATTAATACTAGAGTTTGTGCAGCCTGTTTAAAAATTGTTCTTGGCAAAAACTGCAACTATCATTTTATTAGTTAACAGACCCTTAGAGATAATTTGAAACTGGTCCAGAATGGATATGTTTTTCTTACAGACCCGATCTGTGGCTGGCAAATTTCTGACAAGGTTGCTTTTGTCAATTAGCAGAGTTGTAGAATTACTTGATCTTCGTGCGTTTCTCAGTACTCGGAGCAAATAATGAAGGAGGAGAGCTTAGAGTGTGGGCTTCAGAGCTCTGTGCTTTCATGCACAATCTCCTTCCCACCCCCAGCTTGATGTGAAGTCCTCCTGCAAAGAGAAGCCTTTCCAAGTGATTTACAGTGAGTGGATAGGGAATGGCAGAGGTGGTAATGAGATAAAGGGCTTTTACCACTCAGTCAGTGGTGTGGATCCAGCCCAAACTAGTGCTGACCTAAAGTCATCCCTGCCTGACAGCTCATTCCTGCCGTGGTGGAGTGGTTCTTTAAGGACAGGTGTGAACCTCAGAGGGACAGGATGAACAAGCCTGTAGAAATATTGGCTTCCACTGGAGGGACTGTAGTGCTGGAGCAGAGCTGAGTTGAAGAACAGTAAGCTGACTGCACAGGTAACAAGTCTCTTCATCAAATAAATATATAGCCTTTAATGGTATCTTCTAGCTGTAGGGGTTATGTCTTTCAAAGTGCTTCCATTTGACGTAAAATCATGTATATCAGCTGACTGATTACCTAATAAGTGGTGTCTAGTAGAAGGGCTCTTTACATCAAAAAGAAATATATATATATAGATATATTGTTATATATTCTAACTTTTGCAACTGAGCTGACGAAGTTGTTACAACAGGTGAAATGAAATTTGAACTTCACAGTTTTTGGAGAGATGCTGCTTAGTAAAAGATGTGACACAGATATGCAGTGATTCAGCTTCTAGTGTGGTGGCTGGGTTTTTTGGATCTGGCCCAAAGTCCATTAGAAAAGTCCATTAGTCCACTTTTCTCGAGTGATTTCAGTGGCCTCAAGTCCTTCCTGAGCTAAGAAAAGATACAGAGTTCTTGAGTGTTTTCTGAGATGCTCAGGCTTCTCAGCAGCTAACTCCTATAAAATGAAAGTTCAGCAGATGTGCAGGGGGAGTAGTGGATGTATCAAGTGTAGTATCATTGTCCAGCTCTGGGATCCTTAGTGCCCTGTAGAAGTCTGTGAAAGCAGGTGTGTACCCTGAAAGGAGCTAGCCCAAAAAGCAAATGTTGACTAACAGTTTCAAGTGTGTTGAAATACTTTTGGTTTGATGGTTTTTGAAATTAATGACATACATAGCCAGAATTTTTTTTAAAGATAAACTTGAGGGTGATTAGAGAGCTCAGCTTACTATAACTTAAAGCTCATTTCCAAGCACCTTTGATTTCAGATCTTTTAAGAAAAGGAAAAAAAACTCCAAGCAACCAATAACCCAAACCTCCCCCCCCTTAACATGAGAGAGAGATGTCTAAAAATATCAGCCATATTTTTATTCGTGAAACTTTATCTCCCGTCCTTGCTTTGCTCTGCCTTGACATTTAGTATAATTGTATTTCCAGCAGGTGGAATTGTCTTCATTTTAAATAAACTGAGTCTTAATGCTGTAGTCTGCCCTAGCCAGATGTTGGGCTCTGTTAGTTCCTACTAACAGGCAGAGAGTTCCTCCTGTGCCAGCACAGAAGACTGAGGAAAAACGCTTTCAGATGCACAAAGGAAAAACAGAATTTCTGTACCTCCTTCACATCAGTAATTATGGCTTCAGCTGGAAGAGGCTTCCAACTCAATCTTTCCATACTTTTGTTTTTGCTCCACAAGATTGTGTAAGAAGAGTAATGTCATAACTCTCTCTTTCAGGTTTCGTTTCTTGGATATTAAGTTGCAAGTCTGAAGAGATGGCATTTCTTGCAGTGAACGTGTTGATTGGGATATTTATTTACTTTAGCAGTGTAAAAGGATCTTCCCAGCCTCAAGCAAGGGTGTTCCTAACATTCAATGGTAAGAAAGAAGATAAACATTCTTAAACAAATATTATGATTGAACATTTTCTTTTTCTCCTTAAATTCAATAACTGAGTAGAAACTGGCTTTTTGATCTGTGTCCACAATTACTATTTTTGGTTTGTGTTGCTGAGGCACCTGTCAGCCTAAATTTGATTCTTTTACCAGAGTCTGTCTGTTGCTATAGATGCATAATTAATATGTAATTAATAAATTTTCTATTTATTTTGAATTATATTACTCACTAATTTGAATTATATTAATCACATTTTGAATTATATATTACTCACTAACAACTAAAGGTTTATTTCTTATCCTTAATTTTGCTTGGAAAAAATATAACACATGACATGTGGAGTGTATTAATGATTTGAGTTACTTTGATTTGATGGCCAACTGAAACACTTCATATTCTGAAAATTAGGCTGGTTGAAGTTTTACCAAAATAGTTAGCCAGGCACAGAGTCCTTTGAAAAAATACCATTCCTTGTGCACTTTGTGCTCTATGTAGGATGTACATAGTATAGAACAATCACTGATGCCTTCATACTGTAAACCAGCAATGAAAATTATCATTTTCAAAATAAAGTTTCTTTTACTTCTGAAATGCTGAGCGGTACCTTATTGCTGCAATTACCCCAGTATTACTTTTAATAGTAAAGTAACTTATTATTCTAGTCTTAAATGCTGATTTTAGTCACCACTTCAGAATGTGTATATTCTTCAGCTTACAGTGTCTGTTAAATCTGAGCTGAAACTTTCTGTCACAAATTATAGGGGCATTGAGTTTCTCCAGCCCTCTGCCTTTTCTGTGATTGTCTTTGAGGCATGAGGGCTTGCTAGTCCCTGCACCAGTACTGTTTGCATTAGGATGGCTCCTGTGGTTCATTAGCAGAGGGATGCCCTGCCACTGCCTTGGGAATATTCCGTGTGCTCTGAACTGCTTTAAAAATAATCAGAGCTAGTAAGTATCTCAAACTTCTACTTGCTACAATGATTGTAACTATGTAAACTTGAGACTGAGGGACATCATGAAGGAGACTGCCAAGTTAGACCTTTCCCAAGTACCAGCCAGAGTTTGAATAATTATATTATAGATTATGGGTCCCTAAATTGGTGAATACAGTACTTAATAGGTGTAAAATAGCATGGCTCCAGTAAAAGCAATAGTAGGAATTGAGTTCCAAGAGGGAATTCAAATGAAGAAGTAAGGATAGGAATTTCTTTTCCTTGGTTAAGTCTGCACTGACTTTGGTGGAGATGGTACTGTTTTGGCACAACTCAAGACAGAAGCAAGTTTGGCTGTGGTTGTGTGTTACATTGGAGGTTTGCCACAGTTATGCAGAACAGGCTGATTTAGATTTTCACATCATCTCCTTGGTGGCCTTGAAAGTAATCTAAGCTTCCCCTGATCTCTGGTATGACCACGAACTAGGAAGTGTTCGGGTTTTGTGGTATTCAGCCTTGTGAATGGGAAAGAATTGTGATGAGAGTAAATGGTTTTTAATAGAAACTCAAGAGATTTTGTTTCATCACAGGTATCCTACAAGGCTGAAACAGTGATGCACCATAAGGAAAAAGATCTCAAACCTAGAAATTTAAAACAAACCACTGAATTAAAATCTTAGTTTCTGTGTTCCTGAAAGGAGGTTGTCCCTCCTTCCTTTCGAAGAGGGTATGATAGCTTTATGCTGCAGTGACCTCTTTGTCTGGTTTTTGGGCCTAAAGAGCTCTGTCCCTGTGCCAGCCCTGGGGACAGAGCCTTGCCTCACTAGTTCCTGCTGTAACCCTCCTTGGCTGCCTTGGTTAGAGAGCCTTGCAATACTGTCTGATTTTCTTAAAACTGACTTTTTACTCTCCCTAATACGTAACAGCCAACCTTTAAAAAAATGAATTACATTTTCAGGGCCTAAATATTTATTGGGTCTTTTGAAGTCATAAAACAAAAAAGGAATTATGTGTTTTATAATATGAGAAGTATGTCTGAAATAAAAAGCTAAGCTTTTTGTGTAATATATAAACAGAAGTTTTATTTTTAAACCTGATTTCCAGATGGTAAGAAACAACTTTCATTATGTGAAAAGTTTGCAGGTTGTTGTGTATACCAAGGCAATGGCCCCACCTGTAGTATGAACTTCTGTTCTATAAATCTTTGTTTACTTACGTGAGTAGAGATGTAATAGAAAAAGGTGAAACCTTGTATTGTTCTCTAGCTAAGTGTGATAACACACTCTTTCTTCATAAGCTGCTTCATTACTTAATGTTTTTAAATCATGTAGAAAGACCAAGTTATTTGGCAGTCTCCTTGCCCTGAGAAGCTGTCAGTTTTTATGGAGAATTGTCACTCTTCTAAAGTGCATAGTTTGAAAATAAAACCATAATTAGGACTCCTTATGTTTTAAATGACATTAGACAACAAAGACAAGTCATTCAAGCTTAGGATACTTACATGATATTTTTCAAGTTCTGAATTGGATTTGGCTTGGTGTCTACAATTACATTGCATAAGTTTTGTGGGTAGAGTATATACAGGAGGAGAAAATGAGTGATGCTTTTCAAAGCTAACCTGCTCCTTCAGGATCAAGTCAATTGAGCTTATTCACATTGCAGCATTTCTCATGGGAAAATCCAGCAAGTATCTTGACCTATTCTGTTTTTCATCAGGAAAGATAAAAATGCGGATCATTTGAATCATGGGCTGCTTTTCTCTTTGCCATCTACTTCATTAAGAATCAAACGTAATTAAAAAGTGCACCTGGGTAATACCTCAAGAGCCTGATAATAGGCATTTTGCAATTAACTTCAATGGATGAAGGACTGCAACCCTAACTTCTATTTTTGAAATCAAAAGCCTGGCCCCTTGTCTAATTAAAATGTAGTTCATGACTTAGCTGAGGTTGTTAACTGTGCGTATGACGTGAGTGTGGAACTTACTGCTGTCTGCACCCTGAGTGTCTTGAAAATTGCAGCACTGTACAGAACCCTGAGGCCTGATTCCTATTGCTTTGCACTTGGTATGGCCATTTACTCAGCTGAAAGGAAAGGTCAGGCTGGAGCTGAGCTGCTGCTTTACTCAGGTGGATGTGGTTGTAACAGGGCACTGGGCCTATGGAGAATCAGGCAAAGGGGCTCTTGGTGTCCCTGGGGCGATTATTGCATGACCTAATTGTGCTGTTCAAGGGTGATGGCTCAAACCACTGATACTTGTACAATGTCTGTTCTTGAAGAGCCACTGCAACTGAAGAAAGAAAGATGGCCCCAGGTTTTCCTGATTCTGAAATTGCAAAGATGTGAAGCCTGTGGTGCAGCAGGTGCAGCAGTGTTGAGAATCATCTGCTGTGTTGCCATTCAGCCTGGAGGAGTGAGGGAACCTGGGATGGGGGAAGCAAAGAACTCAACAGGTCTCCCTGCACTATTAATACACTATTCCCCCCCTCCTCCTGCCTCTTCTGGCTCCTTGTCCCTGGAATAGATATTTTTTAATCTACTTAAATCATCTATCACAATTTAAAGTGCAATAGTTTATTTTCTCTTCATAGCAAAAGACTTACCTTATCTGTTTATGGACTATCAAGTGTGGTGCCTGCAGTTTCTCAAGCTCCATGCATTCCTCCTTGTTACTGCATGTTCCTGAACAGATAATTGGGAGTAGTATTCTTCAGTGCTCACAGGGAAAAAGGCTTTCTGAAATCAGTGAGAGTATTTTCAGAATAAGGAAAGAGGTACTAGCCTCCAGGTTAATGTCAGACTTTGTTTCATTCCAACTCATGTTTACTTTTTAGGTTTTGTTGCAGCCCTAAAATGCTGAGCCATACCATTTTAACATCAAATTCTGAATTGTTTGAAGACGATAGAGTACTTATTTTTAAAAATACACTCAAACCTTCTTTGGGATTTAAATTTATACAGTGCTACATAAAGAAGCGATAATTTCACAATTCACTGGGAACATTTAATGCATTCCTACCTCAAATGTCTGGTCTAGCAGATATTTCCCATGCAGATTCTCCTATTGTCTGCAGTGAAAATTCCATATGAGAAGTGGATCAAGGCTAATTTGCAGACAGTTTTGTTCTTCTCTTTGTTATAAAATTACTAGAACACGTAAAGGACTTTTAAGAAAGTATCAGTCAGATTCATTAATGACAATTAAAGTGCATAAAATGTCACCAGAGCAACAGCAGCACTTATTCAACTGTCAACATATTTTAAAAGATTTAATGCAACCCCTGTGGTTACCCTCAAGGAAAAATAAAGGAACTGAGAACCATTTTCCTTGAGCTCTTGAGCAACAGCAGTACAACTTGTTTTTAAACAATCCCTCATTGTAATGTTAATGTTACCACAGTTAATAAAAAGTTCATTTATTATTTGGGGGACTTTGTGCTGATGACAGTCTAGTAAGCAAAGGTTTATGCTCATGTAGTTGATGGGATCATTTTTGGTGTCCATGGAATGAAAGCTATTTATGAAATGAAGTAGAAGTAAAGCATTAAAAGAAAAAAAAATATGAAAAAGAGAGAGATAAGAGATCCGTGGTTTAATTTTGTTTACATACAGAACTTACCTTGAAGGTTTGTATAGTTGCTTAATTTTCAGCAAATTGTGAGTAATATTTTCTCAAAATTAACTGATTTGTGGCTCTCACAACTTCATGGATCTTAAATAATGTTAATTTATAAAGTGTTGAACATAATGATGTGAACATTTTTCCAATTTAATTGTCTCTCACTGGGCATCTAGAAAACTTTATTTGAATACCTCTAATAAAATATATATTTTTTAATCTTTAGTAGTGAAGATTGGTTTTTTTACAGTTTATTATAGAATCATAGAATGTTAAAGGGTTAGAATGGATCTTAATGTCCCAACATCCCCTGGCATGGGCAGGGATGCCTCCTGCTAGACCAGGTTGCTTGAGGTTTTATCCAAGCTGCCCTTGAACACTGCCAGGGTTGGCATATCCACAATGCCCCTGGCAACCTGTTTCAGTGTCTAACAATTCTCACAGTACAAAAATTCTTCCTCATATCTAAATTTCCCCCATTTCCGGTTTGTGCCCATTACTGCTTGTCCCATCACTACAATTCCTGACAAAGAGCCCCTCTCTGGCTTCTCTGTCGCCCCTTCAGATACTGTAAGGTTGCTGTGAGGTCTCCAAACCTTCTCTTCTCTAGGCTGAGCAGCCTCAACTTTCTCAGCCTGTCTTTGTATGGGGGGTGCTCCAGTCCCCTTATCAACTTCATGGCCTCCTCTGGATTTGCTCCAACAGTTTCAAGTTCTCCTAATTTTGGGGACACAAGAACTGTGCTCTGTATTCCAATGGAGTCTTGAATTGACAGCTTTGGTTGTTCCTAAGGACAAATGCCTAATTTACAAATTATTGTCTTTGGGGGTCATTTTTAGATGTCTGCCTTATTTGTATTTTTTTCTATGCTTTTTTTGTGTTTCTTTATTTCTCTGTTAAATAAAGAGAGGGTTATTGAAATAAATCTTGTATTGAAATTGAATTGCTTGAATAGGCTATGAGTTAAATGTAAAAAAAAAAAAATTAAAGGAAGTATTATGTAAAAATCTCTATTCTTTCTAAAGGTCCATGAGTAAAAGTCCTACATGCTAAATGACATTGAATCTGTTTATTTACACACTCTTGTTCAGTGGCAGTGTCTTTGAGATGGCTTCATTGCCGTTATTGTTGACATGAGTGTACTGGTGAGGATAATCTATTGTTTCTGTATTTAGTTAAATTGTGCCATGTGATTTGATTTGACTTCAGTTATGGAAATGGTCTTGCAATAAAGCCGAAGTCACAGGTGATGTTTGGTCCAGTTCTGTGTTTGTGCTCTAAAATTACTCTAAATGGTACCCTCATGGGAAAGCACAAATAAGTATGTCTTCAAGATAGTTAATTATCAGGCAACAAAGGTGCCTGATGATTAACAAAGCTAGTTAATTACCTGGCAACAAATTATCAGCCTACAAATTTGTTTCTACTCTTGGAAGAAGAGCTCGTCTGAATTTGACAGAATTTGTGAAGACTTGTTTTTTTCTTGCATGCTAATAAGTAGATCTGTTATCTAAGAGATGACTTGCTTCCTTTAATGTCTTTATGATCCTGAACTCAGTCAATTTGACCTGTATCTGAACCAGCCCGTGGGGTTTTTTTTTGTTGTTGTTGGGTTTCTTTTGGTTTTTTGTTTTTTTTTTGTTTGTTTGTTTGTTGTTGTTGTTTTTTGTTTTGTTGGTTTTTTTTTTTGTTTTGCTTTGGATTTTTTTGTTTGTTTTTTTTTTTGATATGGAAAAATCAAACTTTATCTTAGAACATTTTGACATATTATTCACATCTTGGCGCTCTCTGCTTGTCATAGAAGAAAGCAGCTTATCTTGGCCAATGCCATTGCTCTGTCATTACAATTCTTTCTTGTGTTGCCTGTCCAAAGCAAATGCTGAAGTCTCCACATAGGCAGTTATATTGCCATTATTCTACAACACATCTTTTTTTTATGTTTAAAAATATGTGATGAGAGACAAATGGCATAGACATTTCTAATACTCCATTTTTTGTGCCGATTGTTTGGGTACCAATAACAAGAGCTCCTCTGTGAGCCACTTCCATACTGGATGAGCTCACAGTGCATTTTGATATGCACAAGCCTTTTTGTGTATCTGATGTAATTAGTGACGTGACTCACAATAATTGCTCATTTTATTGAAATGCGTTGACTGAGATCCTGCCATGAATAAATACATAGACCAAGAACTTACCCTGTTATTTGAACTGTCTGTTCCCTCAACATCTGTATTTTGTTCTTTTTGGTGCTGACTTTTCAGAGTTCTCAGTAACGCTCCTTAATAAAAAGACTAGGCTGTGTTTCCCAGGAGAAGGTCTTTGTCTTAGGGACACAGCTTACTGATTCACAGTGCAGCTCCTCAGCTCATCTCATCTCATCTTACATGCAGACATCACTGGCTCAGCAGACACCAGGTTAAAGGGCTGTATGTTTTTCCCTGTTCAATTGATTAGAGTTGGGGTCTCAGGGATACAGCTGAGTGAAACGTGCTCCATTACCTGTGTGAATCAGGGCGATGTTATATCTCACTTACTGGGAATCAAGATAAATGTACATTTCCAGGAATGAAGAGAATAACTGTGATTAACAGAGGGTTTACACCATTCTTCCTTTCTCTTTGTATCTCCATCCTTACTCAGTGCAAACTTGGTACAATTGCATTTGCATCATTACTTTATCTGCCACTGACATGGCTTCTTCCAGGAATCAGAAGTCCTAGTAGTGATTTACTGGAGCTAAGCCTCAGGTGTAACAATGGAAAGAATATAGGGAGTGATTGCTCTGCCTCTCCCATGAAACCACTCTGGAGCTGGGACCATCATCTCTTTAGAGTTTAGTTCTTCATCTTATCTTTATGAATGTAAGTCTTAACTATTCCTCCTTGAGAAGTTTCTTGATTCTTTTGTGTGTAAGGTTGGTGGAGGTTTTGTTTCCTGCTCCTTTGTACAGCAGTATTTGGGATATTTACAGCTACTCCTCTAACCCAGCAAGTCAGTTATGCAAAAGAAAGTGGTACAAAGGCTCCTCAATTGCCACAACTAATAACCTAGATTAT
The DNA here is from genome assembly GCA_013397075.1 of Rhabdornis inornatus. Lineage (NCBI taxonomy): Eukaryota > Metazoa > Chordata > Aves > Passeriformes > Rhabdornithidae > Rhabdornis > Rhabdornis inornatus. Next base: position 1,815,060 of record VWZS01001016.1, on the reverse strand, counting down.
ACAAAGATTTTTTTTTCAGAAATGCAGTACACATAGTTTTAATTTATAATCTTATAAGGCTTCTATTCCAAGGCAGCATTTTGAAGACATGTCTTCCTGCCATCTTGCCTACAAGAAATCAGGCTGTGTTATTTCATCATTATTGGGAAAGAAAAAGAAAAAAATTCTGGAACTCTCCATCAAATCATCTTGCTAGAAAAAAGTCTCTGGAAAGCATTTCACCAGTACACATCTCCAATGAGTGCTATCATGGAGTTGCAAGAAATGAAGGATATATTGGGAACTCTGTGTGTTGTTAGGGAGAAGTGAATATCAGATCTGGTGTGTGAATTAAATCACCATGAGTTTAGAGACTGGTCTGTGAGCAACTTTCAGGGCTGAGCTCTTAATTTGTGGTTTAGCCACTGTCTCCCAAGTGCTATACGTCACTTTTAATGACACTGATAATACTGAGGAAGCAAGAATGGTTTTGGATTTTTTGGGGGTTTTTAAATTTTTATTTGGGGGCTGTAAGTAAACACTTCATATGAAATACATCCAATTTTACGAGAATGTTTTCTTTCCAGTAAAAAATTCAAATTCAAATATGATTTTGTGAAATGCAATCTTTAGTGATAGAATGGAATGAATACCCAGACTTTTGAACTGTTCTGCCTAATCTTACACACTGCTCTGGAATAAATTATTACCTCACCAAAATGATCTTCTAGAATGTGGATGAGGAGACATCATAATCAGCTGGGACTGCCAAGTTTCTTCATGGAAAAAAAATGTGTATTGGCAGTTGCTTCTTTCTTTTAAAATAAAAGGAACTCAAAACTAAGCTGAATCTAAATTCTTTAAATTGCAGGCACTACTTTCAGCCATTAAGAAGGTCAGAATGGTATTCCAAAATTTGAAAAAAAACTATTTTTAAGAATTACGTTGTAAGTATGTGATGTATTAAAATTCAGTTTCAGCTATTGTCTCAACTATTGTCTCCTTTTAGAATATCCTTTACAATTTCACAGTTTTGATACTGCTTTGAAATGGAACTGAAAGACACAAGGTCTAGTAAATCCCTCCCTGAGAGTAATAGGCTTTCTCAGTTACCTGTTCTCCTTATCATTGGTTGCCGTTTCTGTTGCTTTATAAATTTTTTTTCTGTTGCTTAACAACATTTCTCTTTACCATTCTTAATTAAAAATATATTCATTTTCAAAAGCTTTGAGTTATGCAGAATAGATAAACTTATGTCAGCTTAGAATCAATTAAATTGGACAAAGATTTGTATTCTTTTAACATCTGTGTAAATCAGGCTAGATCTCTGTCTCCCAGCTTAAAGGAGCTGCAGAGTTAGATTTACAGGTATAAGAGAAATATGCAAGGAAAGTGTCTGAGAATGATGAGCCTCATTTTCTTTCCTTCTCATGATGCAAACTTTTGAACAGCAGAAGAAGTACCATGGCAAATATGCACACCACAAATGATAGTGCAACAGGAAACAGAGGGGAAGATAGTAACATTAGATGTATTCATAATTCTGCAATAATTTATTTTTAATGAAGAAAGGCATGTGTATTTAAAACATTGTTATAGATACGTCAGTTTGAAGCCTGCATTTTCTGTTTGTTGATGCCAAGCTTTTGCTTGGTTTGAACCTAACACTGATACTGGAACTCCTTGAAAACAACTACTGGTCTCAGGAGAGTGGATTTTCCTTATCCTCTAAGATATCCACTGAGCCATAGCCGGCTGGGCAATGAAACACTTGGGTTTTCCTTGGCTCCAACACTGTCACACACCTCTGCAGCCTTTCTGGTGCATTACAAAGGCACAGGATATACACATTGTGACGTGTACAGTCTATAGCCCCTGGAAACTCCTCCTTGTCTGGAATAACCAGCCTGCATGCCTCTCATTGCAGTTTTCTGAGACAGTCTCTCTGTGAGAATGTTGAGTGCTCTTAAAAGGTGAATATCAAATTAGAACACAAAAATGTGAGCACTTGCATTTTCAGAATGGCACTTTCTGGTTTTTTTTAATATCAACCAATTAAGATGTTTTTTTCAAGGAGACACTTGGCATTTTTTCAAAAATTTGCTTCTTGGGGCCTGAAAAGGATTTAGTTGGCATGGAGAAGTGATCCCAGGCTTAGACTTTGTGATGGCTTCAACGTGAACACAGCTGGAATTTTTTAAGCTGATTTGACTAAAAACCGACTGCCTGCCACTGTTGAAAATAATGTGCTATATTATTTTTTTCCCTAAAGCAGACAAACCTACAGCAAAGACAAAAGAGTTTAAAGCCCCCATGAGGTGTTTTATTGTGGTTTGCATTAGGGAAGTAAAACAGTGCGTACACAGCTATTAAATATGAAAATTAATATGCCTGTAAAGCCATTATCTCTTATTTAATAACGTACCATCTTTGCAGCTTTGGTGACTCCCTTTAAAATGAGAAGAGTGTCAGCCATTCATTTTTCCAGCAGGAACATTGTTTTACTTATGGATACTTGCAAATGTAAGACTTTTTTAGACAAAATTTTGAAAAGTAAAGTAGGTAAAGAATCATTTGTCAGTAATTTTTATTCCATTGAATGTTTTTTTCAAGCTCCCTCTCTACTATTTCCTGATCTCAGGTAAATGTGTTCTTAAGTTCACACCGACAACTGAAAGGCTAAGCTGCATGAAATTGCAAAAATTATTTTAAGCTTTCAGATGCAGTCAGGTGTGCCACTGTCTGCATGAGCAGTGCTCAGAAAGTGGAGCTAGGAGAAGACTTATGAACTTGGCCAGCATAGTTTGGCCCTCCAGCCAGGTCCAACAAACCACAGACTTTTTTTATCAGGTCGCATTCTTTCCTTTGAGATATGGTAGAATCAGCTTGCACAGTATATGCTTCCTTAGCTGATAAATTCATCCTCCCCAGCACCCAGAAGGTGAGCAGTGGGTTCATGAAGCACTAGCATGGCGCTTGCTGAAGGAAAAGAACATAAGTCTTGCTGCATTTTTGTGTATATCTGCCCCTGGAATAGTTAGAGTCCAGATGAGTTAGGCTCTGGGGAAGAGGGGCAAGCATAGGAATTCAGCATCTCCCCAGCAGCTGGGGAGAGCAGAATGACCACCCTGATGCAGGGGCTCTGAGGAGGCTTTTATAGAGGAAGGCTGTGCCAGCTGAATCAATACAGGGGCAGGTTTCTTTCCTACTGTGGTAATTTACAGAGATGTGTTGGGTGAGGGAGACAATCTCATAGAATTAATTAAGTAAAACCAACCAGCCAATCTTTCTTGAGTTGGATTTTCTTTTTTTTTTTTTCCAGATGCATGAATCTTCCTCAAATGATGACTTAATTTCCATTTGCTATTAAAAAAATAAAAAGGTATATTTTTTATCCCAGATTTTCAGTGTCATTGCCAAAGAACTTTTCTTCATAAAAACATTCCAGTTGCATGCAGCACTGCAGTCCAGTGATGAGATCCCTCTCCATACTATTATTATTATTATTATTATTATTATTATTATTATTACTATAATTGTGCTTATATCCAGTGCATTTTTATGCGTACTGATATTTTGGTATTAGTATTCATATTGGGGTCAAGCATTGAATGCCGGTTATGAGGCAGCCTGTCCTTCTCCTTGAATGCTCACTTCCTCTCTTATCTTGTTCTTAAAGAGGTGAAAGAATTCTGCCTGGATTTTTCCAAGAGGCAAGCAGATGAGTTTATTCTTTTCACTCCGTGTGGTGACTGTGACAGACTTTTGCTTTAAGGTTATTTTCTTTTGCACAGGGGGACAATGGCATGGGAAGGAGTTTATGGCTTGCTTGTGGCTATTGAAAACTTCCCTAGCCAGCTGGAGATCACTTTCAGGTTGGGTTGGATGTGAGAGAAAACATCTAAAGTCTAAGATCAGCTAAACTTGAGATTGTGTGTAACATCAATAAACCACAGCACTCTGAATAAACAAGGTGGCCACTCACTGTTTACTGTTCCCTTTGCTTATTTTTCCAGCACTGTGTCTGTGATAGCTCCAACCTGTTTGCTGAGCAGCTTTCAATGGGTTTTTGCTCAAAATAGGTCTAACTCTTAGCTAATTGGTATAAGTTCTATGTGGAAATGTGTTAGAGAGGACTAGCAGATTGTGGGACAATTTTTTTTCTAAAAAGGCCCTTTAAAGAAAGCAAATATTTATCAGTGGAGAGTGAGGTGGTGACACAGGAAGCACCAGGAGGTGAAAGGGGCTTTTAGAGGTTACTCACAGGCACAAAATACTGCATCCCAGCTCATATAGTATGAGAACATTCAGCCTTAATGTCTGCTCCAGAGGTAATCTCCAGTTCCTTTGGAGCTGACTTCAAATCTGCTGTCAGATCTTGTGTTGAAGTAAGTACACGAGTGTTCTCTTTAGGCTCATTTAGGAGGCAAAATACTTTTTTTTCACATAGGAACGGTGCATAGTTCTGGTCTGCTGTGTCATTTATGTGTTAAAGTTTTCTACAGTCATGCCAATTTATTTGTTTTGGTTTGTGGAGATGAAAGGGAAAGAGGGTGTTCAGTTTTGGACCCTCCCAGCATATGAGGTTCTGGCAAAATAGGGGCCAAAAGGCTGCTGTGAGTGCTGGAGCACGTGGTAGACAGAGTTTCTTTTGGTAGCTGTCTAATGTGGAGGTTCAGACTCTTCTCAGCAGTACACAATGACATCTGTTTAGATGATAGGGCTTTTTTTCTTCTCTTTTTATTTTTTTTCTTTTTTTGTTTGTTTGTTTTTTGTTATACAAGAAGGCAACAGACTCATCACTGCTCCAGGTATTTGAAGCTCAGTGAGATGAGGTCCTCTGCAAACCCACCTCTCCTCAGTGGGTAGCCCTGTTTTGATCAGGATTTTGGCTGACACAACCTTCAGATGTCTTTTCCAACCTGCATGTTTTTTGCTATTCTGATTTTATCAGAGATCAGCAGGTGTGAGTGTTAAGATGTTGGTGTCTATTTTGGCAGTGTTTCCACTACAGCTTATCTATTAAAGTAGTTCTGAAGAAGAAAGTTAGCTTCTCAAAAAGGTCAGNTTTTCTTTTTTTTTTTTTCCAGATGCATGAATCTTCCTCAAATGATGACTTAATTTCCATTTGCTATTAAAAAAATAAAAAGGTATATTTTTTATCCCAGATTTTCAGTGTCATTGCCAAAGAACTTTTCTTCATAAAAACATTCCAGTTGCATGCAGCACTGCAGTCCAGTGATGAGATCCCTCTCCATACTATTATTATTATTATTATTATTATTANGAATAAACAAGGTGGCCACTCACTGTTTACTGTTCCCTTTGCTTATTTTTCCAGCACTGTGTCTGTGATAGCTCCAACCTGTTTGCTGAGCAGCTTTCAATGGGTTTTTGCTCAAAATAGGTCTAACTCTTAGCTAATTGGTATAAGTTCTATGTGGAAATGTGTTAGAGAGGACTAGCAGATTGTGGGACAATTTTTTTTCTAAAAAGGCCCTTTAAAGAAAGCAAATATTTATCAGTGGAGAGTGAGGTGGTGACACAGGAAGCACCAGGAGGTGAAAGGGGCTTTTAGAGGTTACTCACAGGCACAAAATACTGCATCCCAGCTCATATAGTATGAGAACATTCAGCCTTAATGTCTGCTCCAGAGGTAATCTCCAGTTCCTTTGGAGCTGACTTCAAATCTGCTGTCAGATCTTGTGTTGAAGTAAGTACACGAGTGTTCTCTTTAGGCTCATTTAGGAGGCAAAATACTTTTTTTTCACATAGGAACGGTGCATAGTTCTGGTCTGCTGTGTCATTTATGTGTTAAAGTTTTCTACAGTCATGCCAATTTATTTGTTTTGGTTTGTGGAGATGAAAGGGAAAGAGGGTGTTCAGTTTTGGACCCTCCCAGCATATGAGGTTCTGGCAAAATAGGGGCCAAAAGGCTGCTGTGAGTGCTGGAGCACGTGGTAGACAGAGTTTCTTTTGGTAGCTGTCTAATGTGGAGGTTCAGACTCTTCTCAGCAGTACACAATGACATCTGTTTAGATGATAGGGCTTTTTTTCTTCTCTTTTTATTTTTTTTCTTTTTTTGTTTGTTTGTTTTTTGTTATACAAGAAGGCAACAGACTCATCACTGCTCCAGGTATTTGAAGCTCAGTGAGATGAGGTCCTCTGCAAACCCACCTCACCTCAGTGGGTAGCCCTGTTTTGATCAGGATTTTGGCTGACACAACCTTCAGATGTCTTTTCCAACCTGCATGTTTTTTGCTATTCTGATTTTATCAGAGATCAGCAGGTGTGAGTGTTAAGATGTTGGTGTCTATTTTGGCAGTGTTTCCACTACAGCTTATCTATTAAAGTAGTTCTGAAGAAGAAAGTTAGCTTCTCAAAAAGGTCAGAAATTTGACCCAAATGACCTGGAATCCTTTGTGCCTTTCTCCACAGTGAAAGCTATAAACACTCAGCACCAGGAATTTTTATTCAGGTGCCTTCTGCAGATTATTGTGCCTGAAGTGTGTGTTTCCAAGACTGAAACCTTTCATGTTGTGTAAATTGTTTTCTTACACTAAGAAATGGAATAGATTTCCCTGGTGTGGAAAGGAAAATCATAGGTCTGTCTGATTTGGTTGAATAGTAAAATATAACAATTCCTTTCCTAAGGAATGGCAAAAATCCTAGATATGCAGCATTACTTGGAATTACATGAGGACAATGTCATATGATTCTATGTGTATTTTCTGTACATAATCTCCTTTTTTTCTCTTGTTTAAGAAAAAGATCTTGCCTTCTTTTTAAACTGAGCTCGTTCATAATACAATGATTAAATCAGTACATTATCACAGAGCATGAAGTATGTAGCTAAATTTACAGGATTAAATAAATTCTATAATAGTTTTATTTATTTATTTTTTTAATTCTATTGAACTCTTTTATCTCAAAAATCAGAATAAAGGTTAAATTATATAAGTTGCACTTCTGACCATATTTCACGGCATATGTTTGTCTCAGAACAGATACTAGATCTTGTTCTGGTTTTAGTTTATTCTTAAAGTTTGTATCTGTGTGTGCAGTGTTACAAAGAAGAGATAAAGCAGACTTCTACATGCTGTGTTTGGGGATTTATACCTGTCTACTTCTGGGCAAATTTTATGTTATCTGATTTATTGCAGGTGTATAGCAAAAAATGTTTGCTAAAATATAATAAAATGGCAAGTCTAGTTAAAAAATTCTAAATTACCTGGTCACATCCTGTTTTGAATGCATAGCATCCTAAATTTGTCCAAGCTATTATATTTTCTTTCGAGTGTCTGAATTTGCATATTCAAGCTCTCCTCTTCAGTGGCATGTGTGCACACACATACATAATTAGCATAGAAGAAAAATTAGTAACATGATACATACTTCTGAGCTTAAACTTTTTCAGTCTGCAGTTTATATTGTAATATTTTGAATACTTGACAAATTCATTAGAATTGTATTGATTATTAGTCTGCACAGACTAAGGGAAGATTTCTTTAGCCTCTTTGCAAGCCTGTACTGGTCTCTGACTGGCATTATGTATCAAAGTCCCTCTGTTCCTGTCTGCCATAGAGTCATGGAATCTTGTGGCTTGGAAGGAACCTCCAGCCAAAATGATGTTCAAAGCAGGTTTGATTAGATGAGGTTGCTTTGAGACAAGTCCATTTAAATCTTTAATAACTGCAGTGGTGGAAATCCCACCCTTTAATATCAATGTTCCAGTAGTGTTCCAGCAGGTCATTTTACACATAAGTAAGAAGAGTAATTCCCCATCCCTGAAGATCTTCCAAGCCAGATTAGATGAGGCTTTGAACAACCTGATTTAGTGGAAGGTGTCCCTGTCTACAGCAGGGGAGTTGCAATTAGGTGATCTTTAAGGTCCTTTCTAACCCAAACCATTTTATGGTGGATTCTAGGATTTCCTCTTTTCATTTGCCTTTTAAAGCTGAAGAAATTAAGTTCAGTTACCTCTCCATGGAAGTCATGTGGTCCAGAAACACGTATCTTTTCTTTGGCTTATTTTCAGTCTTGGAAAGTGATCCTGTCATTCTAATGGTAAGTTGCTTGCTTCAGTATGTGCCCACCATCTCTTCACCCCTCTCCAGGTTCATCTCTGCAGATAAAATGAACAGAGTTTGACTCTGTGTCTGTTACAATAATTCATAAGGCAGCCACTTTAAAACTGTGTAAGAACCATGTATCTCTCTTTGTATATAGTTACTATTAAGTTGTTTTGGTGTCCATTTGGGGAAGAAAAAGGAGGATTTTGTTGGCCTTGGTGTTTTTAGAGTCAACTATTGAGGGTTCTTTTTCCAGAGAATGTGAACAAATGTGTTTTAAGTGCCCATGGCAGCTGCTGAGTGTTTCTTGAAGCTGAGTTTGGTACTGTGAGGAAATCACCTTCCAGCTGTTTTTAGAGGAACTTCTCTATAACTTTCTTAGGCTACCCTGTGATTCCTTCCCATAAATCAATTTCTATATACAGTTTAAAAGAAAAAGGCTGTTTACTATTAATTTACATTTTGGGCATTAATTCTTGTCACTGGGGGAAGCCAAAGCATTGTGTCACTTGCCAATACCAAAATCTCTTGCATATGAAGAATAAAATAGAATAGATCTCAGTTCACTTCTTTAGACTCTCTGCAGACAAATTCATTCTCTATGTGATAGAGTAGGTGGATTTTGTCTGTAAAGGGATATTCATTTTCATTTGATCTGCCTTAATCCTGAGGATATGGGTTCAGATCCCAGAGCTATTGAAAATATTAACTTGATGCTTCCATCAGCGTTCAAAAGCTCTGTGATTGAAAGCTCTCAGCAGCTGTTATCTCCTATAATAAATGCCAATGATAAAAAGGCTAGATGAGCTGAGGATATTTTTATTTTTAAGAGCAAATAAAAGTATTTTCTTTCTAAATTAAGTTGGGAAAAAAAAAATCCTTTGATGATTTCTTTATTGATAGAAAGTACCAACAAGATTGTTCTTTTTCACCAATACTGCTTAGGATTTGGGGGTCACAGTTCATCGCAAAATATGCTGCCTCTGTTTGCCCAGCTGCCACACCTCCTTTGCCTTGTCTCCTCCTGTATGTGAAAAAAGAGGCTGAAAGCAAGGTAAAGGAAATAACAGGTTTAGTGCTGCTCTGCTTGTAGACCATAGTCCTTAACAGGATTAAGACTTTTTGCCTCCATGTGTGTATCCCACCCAAGAGGAATGGTTCCCTAGTGATTAAGCACAGGCAAGATAGCATAGTCTCCTGGTGTGGTTTTGGCTAGTATAGTGATATGTGTTGCTGATCCAAAATACAGGAATATGTCTTGCAAGCTTTTCTATTACGATTTTTTTTTTTTTTTGGGGTGGTGGGGGTGGGAGAGGTGGTGATGATGGTGTTTGTTTTTTTTTATTTTTAGTGTTAAGTCAAGGTTGAAACAACTGGTAACCGCTCCTCCACATAACCTGAGTAGTCTAGGCAGAATGCGCCCTCAGACAGAAGCAAGACAAAATGCCAAAACCAAAGGAAACTTTTAGGGAGAAAAAGGATACGGGAAGGATGTTTCTTTAATCTTTCATTCCAAATTCAATTTTGTGGATGTTACATACAAACTAAAGTAAGATTATATTACAGAACTGTGTGTTACAAAACCTTATGGCACAAAACTTAAAGGAAAAAAATCCATATTTATGTCAGATGCATTTTAATTTCAAAATGGTCCACAGAGTTTATGCCCAGCATATTGTTTGTATTGCAGCAGTCTTTCTCTGTCTTACATGTTTCCATTTGGTTTTGGCCAAACAAAATTTGTGGGGACGAAAAACCCCTTTCTGAAGTCCAGTGATGTTACCAAACTTTGGATCATGATCATATTTTCCGATGGTTGAAGTATTTCAGTTAGAAATCTACATTTAATCACTCTCCACCCTAAAAGAGGGTATGCAGTTATGAACACAGCAAGATATGACAGTGTTCAATTATGTCTTTCATTGTAAGAGAGTATTCCATTTTCTAATGAATGTTAGAATGAAAACATAATAGATTAAAATCAGTTTCTTTGTTTTTACATATTTTTTTAATATGTGCAAACTGCAGCAGGAAGCGTTTATTCAGTTCGGAGGTTTCAGGGCCATAGATGTGGTTTTGCATTAACAAGGTGACATTTACATGTCTTGGGACAGGCCTTGCTGCTCCTCTTGGCAATGATGAAAAGGACACATGTTTGCTACTGTCCCTTCCTCACTGCCCATACCAGTAATTGCCACTTTGTATTATTTATAGCTACTGCATTGGTTTACAGTTTTGTTTTTTCTCCTTAGCTGCTATCCAACAAAACTGCACCCAAGCTTTTTTATGAGGTTTGTCTGGTGCAAGCAGAATTAAAGATTTTTGTGTACTTTGCTATCTTATGACAACTGGCAGCAACTGAAATGAGGCATGTCAAGTGACTACCACAAAAAGAAATCAGTAATTTACAAGTTCAGACAAAGGTTGAAGAAACAAACCTTCTCTGTACTCTGTAGTTGTTCTGTCTTGTACAGTCTGTTAATATTTTCATATTTGAGAATATTTAATTTTCCTAATTGAGCGAATGTTACACTACAGTTGAGAAGAAAAGGCAAAATCAAAAGCAGAATACGCTCATTTTCATCAGAGCAGTGCTAATGCTTATGTTAGTGAGAAAAACGTGGGGGTGGATGAGAAACAATAATTCATTACTGTCTCTCCTGCAGTCAATTAAAAATTACTCATACGTAGCTGATTAAAGCTGCCTTTTTCAATAATAATAGTAATAATAATAATAATAATAATAATAATATTCATTAGAAACAGACTGAGATTAGGACCATTTCTCCCAGCCTATCAAACGTTCAGTGGAAGGGGAAAAAGTAAAACCCAAATGCCAGCTTTGCCAGGTTGAGCTGGATTATAGTCAATATCCATAGCTTCTAATAGGTGCAAAGTTATTCTTACTACTCTGATGTTGATGCCTGTTCATAGCTTGACCTGCTGAGTCTTAACCAGTGCACCACATCTGAGAAGTTTTTGCACATGACAAAAGCATGGGTCAGAAAGCTGATGATCTGATGTCCACACACACAAGTCTAATGTAAAGTTTGCATGTGAAATCATAGATGGTCTTGTGTAATAAAGGACCCTCTCCATCCTCAATTTGTCTGCTTTTAAAATAGTATATAGAAGGATTTTGGAAAGCCAAGTTCTATAATGTCCTTCTCTTTCTATAAAATCTATTGTTATTTATTTCCCAGCTCCTTAAGATACTACATACTATTTTGCTAGTCTAAAGTATGCATTGCCCTTACAATTTTTCGCACTTGCTGTCTCCTCCTATTTGATTCACATTTCCTTCCTTCTGTATCTAGTTCTCTGTCCAAGTTAAAATGTAAAATAAAGTAGAAGATATGCTTGGGCCCCTGAACACATTGCTGAAAGGTTCGTTTTTCTGCACACAAGTGTTCAGAGTATTTCTCACAGAAGAATTGAATAAATTATGGAGATTCCAGTCACAGAACAGTGAATGGTATTGTCAGTTTGCTTAGGAAAAACTAATGAGGTTGTAAAGAAATACTGTCTGCTTTATAAGAGTAAAATTTGACAGCTGGAAAAACAGGGGCAGTAGGCTGGTTTCCATTTTCCATTGATTTTAGCCCCCAACATTCAGAAGACTTCCTTTTTTGCAAAACTGCATTCACACTGCCTACACATGAACACACAATGCTCTTTTGCTTCAAGCCAGAGGCAGATTAAACTTCATTAGGAGAGTAAGGCTTGAGGAAAGTTCAAACTGTAACAGATAGTAATTTGACAAATAAAGAATTAGGGTTTGTTTTACTGAGCCAAAAATAAAGGCCAGGGCAAGGTTCCCATGGCTCTTTTGTGCCTTTAACCACTGGGTAGGAATACCATCTCTTTTCATAGTCTGGTTTACATACTGTATAAGCCTAATAGACACATACCATGGCTGTTTTAATGGATTTAAGCAATCACTGGAAGCACACATATGTCTCACTAACTTTAAAAAAAAAAAAAAAAAAAAAAAAACCCAAAAAATATTTAACTTAAAAAAAAAAAAAAGCCCATAAAGTATTTACCTTAGAGCAAGAAATAAGAACATGAACTAGAATATGTGTTCAAAGTATTCTTAGGTAGATGCACTAGTAGCTCAGCTTAAAATCAACAAGAATGAATACATTTTATGTCTGAATGGATTTCATTAGCTTTCTGTAGCAACATTAAATTCTCAGCCAAACATCCTCATATTTACATATTTACACATTCCCAGGCCTTGTTGTTCTAGGAAAAAGGATGGATCATTGCAGGTGACTGACAGATACCTATGGTAACTGATGGGCTGTGATTTGAGAATTTAAGTTCTTCTCACTCAGTAGCAAACTGTGTAATGGCTATTGCGCAGTGGCACAATCCCATACAAAGGTCTCTGACATCATTATCTGAAAACTTTTTACTGATATATATTGGATGAACTTCAACAGACAATCTACCTGTTAAATGTTGTACACTGGAATGCACAATGTACTAGATAGTGACTGCATGCAAACAATATTACAAAGTGAGGGCTAATATAGAATGATGTGCTGAGATGCCTGGCAAAAACATTGTGAGACTGTCTCCTGGGCTGGAATGCAAAGCCACTGTGTCTTTGTGTCTATGCTTGTTCTTGAGAGTTAGGCACCTCAGATTGGGAGCTGAAGTAACCCTGTCAAATAAACAAATGCTCCAAAAATCATCAGGCTCCTTTAAACATTACCTGGAAGTATCTAGGGGCGAGTCTTTGAGGACAGGAATAGGACACAAACTTTGGTATTTAATTGTCTTATTCAGGTCTGCAGGGAGGCACAACTATTAGCCTGGAATCTGCACAGAGGAACATTGCCTGAAGAGAAATGTTTGCATAGTTTACATTCATTTACAGACACTTTCTTTTCTGCATTGTATATAATAAAGAGAGAGAGAGAAAAAAAGTTTTAATTTCCGTATAATTTGGAAGCAAAAAGTTGGAAATTCCAATTCCACCCCATGTTTCTTAAGTAGTGTTGTACATAGGAGACAGAAGGTAAGTTAATTAATATTCACTTTTCACTTCTCTCTTTAGCCTCTGCCACAATACACAAAAAACTAATAGAGAATGACCGGAATTTGACTGAGGAGCTTAAGGGGCTCAGATTAGATCTGAGTTGTAAGTGTAATATCTTGTTTTCATAATTGCTACTTTATTTTATAGCAACTGTTAGCTCTGTAAAACAGAGAAATTGCCCTTTAAGGGCATCATCTGGATAGTGGAAGACTGGAGCTGTGGCCAACCACTGTTCCATTCTTCATATCCACCAAATGATTCCTGCAGCCTGCTGAAGGGGCATTAGCCACCTGCCCCCCAAAATCTTCTTCTGCAGATTGTCTTCTGCACAGATTAGATCTCTTAGATCAGTTGTTCTCCATCTCCAAAGCTGAATGTTGGGAAACATATAATTTTGAAAGGTTGGTAACACTTTGTCCTGGCTTTAGAGTGGCTCACAGATGCCATAACTGAGACAATTTTGTGCATGTTGCCAGATGGTACTCCTGTGCATGGAGGTTTTAAGTTCTTGCTATTGTGAGTGAACAAATCTGTCAGTTCTATTGCTAGTGATCCCCAAAAGCTGCATACATACATACAGGGGTGCCTGTGTCTTGGAATGGATTTCAGCCCTGGTGAATAACTCCTTTAAAACTTTATAAGGGTAATTAAATTGTCATTTGGTACTTTGTAAGAACAATTTACTTTATGACTTGAAGGGAACTACTGTGCTGAAAGCAACTATAAAATGATGAAAACTGTGAATTAAGTTTTCTAAATTATTTTTACAGAAGGAAAATGGCAATAAAATGAGTCATAGTGAAAATGATACATTTCTTCAAAATAAGACCTACATTGTAGTCAATATACGTATCAGAACAATCCTGGTGATACTAATTTAAAACCCATGAAAAGCAGAGTAATTTGTACTTAGAACCCAATGCTGAAGTGTGTAATGAATAGAAATTGCCTTGTGTTGCAATTAGAATTTGTGCTGACAGTGAAAAATACAGTTTGAAACCACGCATTTGGACTGACTCCCTTTTCTCTCTTCATCATTCAAGTAGGCTTCTCAGCTGTGTATGTGGGGGCAGCTGCATTTACCTCTAATGAAATTACAGCAGCAGAGTATTTGGCTTTGTTTCATTAACTTCACTTGTTTCTTGGAGCTTTTATGTCTCATTTCCTCAAGCGACAATATAACTATCTATTCAAGATATTTGTGAATTCAGAATAATTTATATTTTCTGCCTCAGGTAAAGAAGGTATCTAAATCTCTCTATTTTCCTAATGTACACATTTACACACAATATTCTGTCCCTTTATCTACATGTGTAAACATAGACAGAGGCACAAAAGGTCACTGTGAGACCCCTGACTTAAGAAATAGACCAAATCAATATTTAAATCTAGACATAATGAAAAGATGTGTTTTAAGTGTAAGAAATATGAAAAACAGAAATATTAGAAAACTTAACCCTCTAATCCACCTCATTTTATTGAAAAAGTGTTTGCTCCAGCACATTTTTGTAGCGCTTTCTCTTGTTCAGTAATGAATGCCTTAAGCACAGAAACTTTCTTCTGAGCTGTTATTTCAGGAAGAATTATTTTCTAACTGTGAGCCTTTGTTTTCTATTTTGTAACTGTTTGTAACAGTGAATTATACTTTTGTGCACCATACTAATCCTATCCAGTTTGAACACAGAGTACTCACACAGAAACTGTTTCTGTGTTGCTTTACAATATTTTTTTTACCTTGATGGCCATGCTTGGTTGGTTTGTTTGCTTGTTCATGATTTCTTGATGTTCCTTCATCATTCAGTCTCTTTAGTCTCTTGAATACTTAAAGTGTTCCAAACCAGTTGTCCTTCACATTAATAATATTGAAAAACTTGGAGAGAAAGTTCATTATTCCATGGATAAAACTCAGGGTGGTAAAGGTCTGTTCTGTAATGAGTTTCTTCCAGGTAGCGTTCAAAGTAATTATAAATACAAGTCAGAGCATTTTTAATTTATTTCTTGCAGGTGCATACAGTTCCATTGTTCTAGTGGTAATTTAATGTGTGCAGATCCAGACTGACTCCCTTGAAGTTGGTGAATATGCATCACCTTCCTAATTGTTTATTAAGGGATTAGATTTGGAATGGGTAGGTACAGTGAGCCAAGTGCATACGCTCACTCACATATCAGCAGTGAAACAGAACTAGTGAAGTGATGGAGCCAAGACTTTGGACAACTCTATTTATATGCTTATGTGGATGCTGTTTCCTGAAACTTGTCATTTTGCTGTTGACTCACCAGCTGCACAAGTGCACAGGGCTGCACTCTCAACTTTTTAATTTATTCAGGCACAAGTCTGTTCTTGTCTTCTAAAGGACACGTGTGCAGTAGAACAGCAGCATGAATTAAAGAGTATGTTTTTCCAGAGGTTTTCAGACTAATTTATCCTAGATTTCTCCAGTCAGCTTGACTGGAGATGGAAATCCAAAGTTTTACCTATGAAAGAAAATGATACCTGAAGGTCATTCAGACAATTTCCTTATTGCTACCTGAGACAGGATTGCCCTGTCGGGTGTTGGGGGAGGCCCATGTGGAGTTGGATTGCTGGTAAGAGCAGGTGGCAATGTTTCATTAGGCTCCTTATCTCAGGAATTTGTCTCCCCACTTCCCCTTGCAGCACTTAGGTGTGAGAGCAATCTGCTGCTTACAGAGAGATCCAGACATAATGTAGCAATACTGGAATAGAAGCTTCCTGATGTAGGAACTAGACCTGCTAGTGTGTCTAGCTACATGACTGATATTGTCAGTATTTAACTGGTGTTGGAATATTGCAGTGTAAGCAGATTTTACCAGATTTGTTCATAGAAGGCTGCCAATGCTAAACCTGTTAATAGGTGCATCTCTCCTGCTGAAGGCTTCATTTGAAAGTAGGATTTTGAGTTGCATAAACTTGTGCTCTGAAGAGCCTCACACTTAACCAAGAAGGATGTTTAGGTCTGAGTTCTGTGTCAGCCTCAGCCTTGGTGCAGCATTGTTTACTCAGACAATTGTCACAGGTGCCAGCAGTCCTTATTACACAGCTTTGCAGTCTGCTGCCTCCTTGGCCCTCTCTCAGCATTAAGACATACTCTGCAGAAAGCAGCCTCAGCATGCCCTGAAAGGAGATGAAAATGTATTTCAGCAGTAGAGTCTTTACTGCTGTTGTGCAATATGCACGTAAAATCATGTCCTTATGCCTGTTGTTTACTGTGTAACAGAAATTGAAGAATTTTCAGTTTAAGAAGAAAAAGTTTAGCTGATCCAGTTTCTTGGGATGGAGCATAAAAGGGGTGTAGAGAAACAAGGGTTTAGGGGGCACGAGTAGGCTTTTGTTAAAGAACAATGGAAAACAAGAAAGACTCATCATGATGCTCTGGAAAAGCTTGTAATTTGTAAGATACTATTTTTATAGCAATTGTGTCCATACAAAATAGGACCCAGGCAAATATAACTAACAAAATAAGTTAGACTTGTATGGGTTGGGTGATTTGTTGTTTGGTTTTTTTTTCAGGTGCATAAGATACCTTGAAGGCAGTTTTAACTTGCATAGGCTTCAAAGGATTGTAATATATGATGTA
This sequence comes from Rhabdornis inornatus, assembly GCA_013397075.1. Classification (NCBI taxonomy): domain Eukaryota; kingdom Metazoa; phylum Chordata; class Aves; order Passeriformes; family Rhabdornithidae; genus Rhabdornis; species Rhabdornis inornatus. Next base: position 1,798,363 of record VWZS01001016.1, on the reverse strand, counting down.
TGCAAAATAAGAAGAATTTCTTGTTTGTTCTCTTGCTTTCTTTATGGATAAGTGTCTTTGTGCCAGGCAGCAGACAGATTTAAAGTGCAGACCTGTTTAGGTATGCAAGAGGGAATGGTGTTCAATTAACAGCGTTTAAATAATTTGATGCTACGCTTCTTTAAGTAGAGTAAATGAATGTAATGAATATAGGCAATACCTTTTGAGCCCATTAGCTTTATCACTTCCTTGAAGGTATGAAAAAAAAAATAAAGGCAACATCAGAAAAATATGAAATAAAATCCAAAATGCTTATATTTTCACTGGAATCACTAGAATTTGTCCTTGGATTTTAAAGCATTTTTTCATTACCTATTTTGAAGAGGTTTTTCATAAAAGCCAAAAAACCTGGATGAGAATGTTGCGCAATAGTAACCATTTCAGGAGGCTCTGTGTAGGAGAGCCACTGACTAAATTACAAAAATAGCATCAAAATCTGTAAGTCTGCTAGGAAAATAAGATTCTACTATCACTTTTCCATGTGTATTAGGCATCAGAACTGAAAATCAGAGAAAGAAGTCCTTCTAATCTTCAGTTATGTTTTATGTCATTTTCCCTCCTGCTCATCTCTGTTACTTTACACAGTTAAACGCAAAGTTTTGTGTGGTAATGCTGCAGCAACTCTAATAATCATTCTTCCTGAGCCTGGTTTGATCCTGTGCTTCTCACATTTTATGACTCACCCATGTGTGAACAGAGAATTGGATTTTCCTGGGGTGGTCAGTGTGTGGGTACATCTGGCCATCCCTGTCCCACCTCCCCATCTCCATGCACGGCTTCCCACCGGCTGCCACGGCCGGACAGGATTCCAGCTCTGCTCTGCAGGGCTGCTGCCCATGCCAGGCTTGAGCTCTCTTGACTTTTTGCCCAGATGACAGAGCTGCCCTGCGAGCCTGTCCAGGGTCACGGCTGTCCCCTGCACTCGGCAGGGAGCAGAGCAGCCTTCCCGGGCAGAGATGCCGCTGCCAGCCGGCAGCTGTGGCTCAGCCGTGTATTTTTGGAAGTCTCTGAACTTTACAATTAAAGATGTGCCAGAAGTATTTCGGAGAAGTTCAGGAAAATGGAGCACTTGATGCTTGCTTACTAACCCTCTGGCTTGACAATGTTAATAAAACTTAGTTTGACAGTCCTCAACTCAGTTTAAGAGGATAAAGCTTTCAGCTCCAGGTTAGTTTGTTTCAGTTTCTTCATGGGCTGCAATATGCTCCATAGAAACTCTCAGCATTTAAAAAAAAAATCACTAAAATATGCTTTCAGGTTCCTAATAAAGAGAAGCTTTTAAGAATATAATTATTCCAGGAAATGATCCTGGGATACCGTGGGCTGAGCAAGCTTTAGCACCACCAGTGCTGGTGCTGCAGTGGCAGGCTGTGATCAGCAGCAGAGGGAGATGGAGGTTGGAGAAGAAGAGTGGGGAGTGATGGCAGGAGCAAAACAGAAGTGGATTCTGCTTGAGAATGAGCAGACCAGTCAAGAAAGTACTGAGCTAAAGTGGGTAAGAATTATTTTATTTCTGTCCCCTAGAAAAGAAGTAGTGAAAAACTTCGGATATTCTTTCATGGAGTCTAATTTAGTTAACCTCATTGGGCAATTTATCAGCCTCAATTGAAGGAGTAACTGTTAAATTGTGTTAAAAATGAATAAAATTTCCTGTTGCATCAAGTGTTCCACCTTTTCTTTCTGTAATGCTCCTAAGTATTTCCCATGAGGGACTCATTGGCTTGTCAGGGGATTTAGCATTCATGTAACAGTCCAGAAACATAATTGTCTCATGATTTGTTATTACAGCAGTATTTTGAAGAGATTTGTGGGGAGGGCAGGGTTTTGAGGAGCAGCACAGTGCCTGCTGTCTCCTCACAATAGGGTTTTGCTTCCCCTCTGTGAACACCCACCCTCCTCCTATGCATGTTTAGCGCCTGTGAAGAGCTTAGGGTGTGCTGCTCTTCTGTTGTGCCTCTTCCTGCTCTGCACTTCTTTTATGAGTGCCTCAGCTGGAATATATTTGAAATATTTAACTTTTCCACTTAATATAATTTGAAAGTCCAGACCAAAAATTTTCAATAAATATGACTTTTTATACTGCTAAACATCGAAATTTAGTACACTAAGTACTGATCTAATTCATGTGTGGAGGTATTTTGTGTGGGGACAAGATGTAATCTCATTTGAAAAATAATTTCTATTATATTCTGTCCTTGTAGCTATTTTGGGGTAGACACAGCACAGACTTTTGGTGTGAGCTAAACCAGCTTTCTTTGTGTTCTAATATAAAGCCCATTAAGCATTTCACAGGAAGACTCTTCTAGATTGCATGGCTGTCCAGCTGTCTGGCCAGGCTCTGTACAACATGTGTTTGGTTATGATCTCAGATACATATATACCAATACTCTCTGATGCTGCCTTTCAATACTTTGTTTTACCTCAAAATCTAATAATTTCAACTTGATATCACTATTGATTGTAAGTCCAATGACCATGAATGCCTGCCCATAATAAACACAGTGGAAGACCCAATTCTGAAGCTTATTTGGTTTTAAAAAAAAGTGGCAGTTACTAAGACTGAATTATTATTCTTATTTTAAGAATTAAAATCAATAATTTAAAATATTGCAAAGACTAACACCTACTTTTTTCCATCCTTTTACTTCTAGCCATCAACATGTTTTACCCAGCAGGTCTAAGAAACAGCCATATGCTCTCTAGTCTCAAGGGAACTAGTTCCAGCTTGAAAATCAATATGTCACTACCAGGCTGTGGTAATAGATGCTTACAGCAGCAGGTTTATATAAGCTAATGGTACTGTGTGCAACAGCAGCTCATTTAGATGAAAGGGTTGCTGAGTCTCATTCAAATGTTTGGGGCAGCAAAAGATGAATGTTTGTAAAAGCTGATCAAAATGGTAATTTGTTCACTGATGAGCAGCATGTCTGTAGTTGCTACTCTGGAGATCCTACCAAGGAATACAGTGTACAGTAGTCTATGAGGTTATTTCTGCAAGGTGTTTTCATCTTTGTAAAGACTGTCACTACCCTATCAGCTGGAATGAAACAATATAGTTTAAATTGTTTGGGGGATTTTTATTTTCATGCATGAACATCAACCCCTCTGGGTTTGGATAAGCTGGAAGAAATCTGCAGAAAACCAAAACTTGTAAATATGTTTGTGAAATTCAACAAAACTGCCTAGAAGTCATCAAGGCCTGGATTTAATGTATATTTTGATAAGAGGAAGGCCTAAAATTAGAGGATTTATAAAAGAATCCTGCCTTTTTTTTTTTTTTTTGTAGTTTGTTGTGGACAACAGTGGTGACAGGTCAATTGGATCAAAGTTTCTTGAAGCAACTAATTTTTATGTTGTGTGCCATTGCGAAGCCATTCACAGTGCTGTTAGTGACATCCTGCTTGCTTCCACATAAGGGTTATTTAACCACTGCTGCTAATATATTCTACCTACTGTCTTTCAGAGCAGTTAAAATACTCTTCCAGTGCAGTGTATCACTGTCTCTTTCAGAGCAATTGCAGGCAGTCTTCAGTGCCAAATATAGAGGAAACTGCAGATATGAATATTGTTGTAGATGTGTAGAAGTTCCCTTCTTCTCATATGCTGTAAGGTAATGCTCAGTCCCACTTTTGTCTCTTGCTTGGGATGACCACAGTGTGGCTTTTCACCTAAAATATGTGTTTGAGTTACGAAGACAGGAGCAGGGCTTTGTCTAGAAATACAAGTGCATCAAGCGAGCCAAGACTTCTGTCCTCTCATTATGAATGGTGACCAACAAGATATCCAGAATTCCAGACTTTATCATGTAGTACATAGACCGTTTTACGAAACCTACTTCTCATTTCCATCAATACCTTTTCAAGATAAGTTGCCTCTCTAGATTTGCTTCTGTCTAATACAGAAAGTCTTGAGGTAGTCCTTTCCACTCCCTTTCTATTATTTAGGATGAAATCACTTGTCTGAATAATTCACATCCACACATTAGATTTTGCTGGAGTTCAGCTCTAGAACTGAGTGAAATTTTGTGCAGGGGAAAGGAAAGTAACTCCTAATTGTGTCTGTTTAATTCTTACGTGCATGGTTTGTGGGGGCTTATTTAAAAAGAGTTGCAACACATAAGGCTGTGTCTTTCTTCATCTCATGTCCAGACATGGTGTTCGTAGCTTAAGTAGTTAAAAAGAGCTATTTAACAACCCTTTGTAACTTGTGGGAGCAAGAGCTTTTCTTGTTGAGCCTTTAAAATCTAGCTAAGCTGTATTTTGGTGATGTAGGGTAACTCTTTCTGTTTATTTATTTCAAACTTTTCCAAACTCTTCCAGTAGCTCATTTTACATATATTTATAAGTGAAGTTTCATCGAAAGGACATGTGGCTTCTTGTTTGCAACTTTATGGGGTGCATCAAAGGACGTTATAAATACACTGAAAATTTCCTCTAGCAAGAAACAAAACCACCAGATTATTTGTGCACTATGCATGTTTAAAGCCTACTTCAAAGATTTTAGTTACCTTAGCTCTGAGCCGTGGAATCTCTCTTGCAATGCATGAGGAGGTCAAGAACTCCTGCAGACATGCAGACATCAGCCTGGCAGACTAAACCCAATGTAACAATTCATTGTACACATTAGCGTGTTTCCTTTTGTCTGAACAGTGGTCTGAAGCCCTCAAAAATACAGAGAAAACCTAACTTTTGGCATCTTTTTAAAATCTGATTCACTCTCCATTAAAGTCAGTTGAAAGATTCCCATGACCTAAACAGAACTGCGGAGTCTCTTTCCTCAGAGGGAGTCTGTCTGCATTCTCTGATAGGATCCCAGGTTGGATAAAAAGTGAGAAACTGACAAACTGTATTATCAAATACCAGAAAGCATAAGAGCTTGTGAAATGTGAAGCCTTTCCATATATTAGGTCAGCTATTCACAGAACTCCCTCTTCACATCGGCCTGGAAATAGAACTGATGGGTGAGCATGGGTGAGAATTCAGACTCATTACAAAAGTCTTCAAAAAAACCAGCTGTGTGAAGAGAACATTACTGAAGGATCAAGTCAATCACTAAAAGACTAGAAAACAGCCAGCCTAAATTTAATTCAGCTGCTTTGTGATCATGTGTTGTGAAATTACCATTCCAGTTTTTTGTAGCCTTTATCTTTAGAATTTATGAAGGCCTGAGATAGGATACCTGGAACTCTGTCATCATTTGCAGAAGGTGCAAAGTGGAAAAGAAACATTTCAACTCAGTGTTTCTGAGGAAATTGGGTCTTCTCCTTGCCCATTCCACAGTTTTCATTGACAATTCTAGACCAATTAATTCATGTTTTTAGATGGTGACAAAGTGCTTTTAGCAGGGCTGATATTTCTGTTTGATTGTAAATTGCCAAAGACTTAATCTTCTAATTTGCCATCTGTAAGTTACTAGACATGTTATGGTAGTAATTTAGTTAAAATTTCTAAAGACACTCAGGTGCTAATTTGAGCAGCATTGAAAAACCCCTTTGGAATTAAGAATATTCTTTGCAGAAGAGGTCAGATGATTCCTAGAACTGAGCAAGTGGCAGTGAGATGACCCTTGTTGAGGAAACACAGAGAAATCACTTCTTATCCATAGTACAGCCTCCCTTCTGGTGTTACATGTTGTATTTAGTGGGTGTTCCCTCCATATCTTGCCTGACATCATACTGGAAGGTAAGGTAAAAGGTGTAAGATAATTTACTGTAGGCCTGATTCTGAATTGTGCAAGTAATGCAAAGATTTTTTCTTTTCTTTTTTTCTTCTTTTTTTTTTCTTTTTTTCTTTTTTCTTTTTCTTTTTTTATCCTGCAGGTCTTAAAATGAGTAAGAAATTCTGGCGAAAAGTACAATATATGTATATATTCTATAGCTGACTGAAAGGGGAGTAAATAAACATATTGCAGTTACAAGTTTAACAGTTTAGTGTGAAGGAAGAGAGAAACACTGTTCTTAATTCAAGAAGAATGAGTTAAAGGATATTTATCCAATCGAGATAATTTCAAATGTGTGGCTGATTATTCTAGACAAATTTAAGGGAAATGTAAGTTCCTCAGTTCCAAGGCTATGGTTGTAATAACAAATACAACTTTCTAGGAGCTTTCCTGGGTACTGATGCCGCAGGGCATGAAACAGCCCAGGTCTCCACTAAAAATTATCTTTGTCTTCAAAACAGGGAATCTGCATCCAAAGCATTTGTTAGTAATCATACATCCTGGAAATTTCCATCCTTAACCTGACCTGAGTATTTGGTTGAGAAAGTGCTATCAAGCAAAGGCAGGTCCCTGTTATCACTGTTCAACACTCCAGACTTGTGTCTTCAATGTTACTCACATAATAGGGACTTTCTCTGACTTGCTAAGTGCAGCATTACTGAGTCTTTTCAAGAGCCCTTCAAGGATGATAATGTCCAAGTGGGTCAGAGCATGGCGGATCAGCAAATATGAGGCTGCTCTTTGCAAAGAGGTCAACAGCGGGTTTAAAAAAGTACAAAAGTCAATAATATGGGAACCGAAAAGCTTCCAAATTGACTAAAATGCTGTAGAAGTCAGTTTAAGTGCATTGGAAGGATAGAGATGTGTATTGAATGAAACGAAGTAGATTTATAAGGACTAAAGTAGATTTTAGTCTGATACAAATTCCTTCTTTGATGGAATGTCTGCTTTTATGGATGTGGGGAAGTGCATCTGTTACAACTTGACATTGTCACACTTCAAATTCATTAAAGTAAACTGTGGAATTAAGGTGTAGATTAATTTAATGTATTCTTAGTGGGTGGAAAATAATTTAAGAATACTGTTTTGTTGTTAAACTGGAAAGACTTCTCTAGTGTGATTACAAAATGTCTGTCTGGAATCTATTTCTATTATCCATTTCTTAGCAGCAGTTTGGATGATGGAATAGAATTTCCACATTTGAACATGAGAGTCAGCTGAGAGGAATTTCAAGATTTTTGGAGGATAAGGTCAGAGCTCAAAATAATTTCACTTAATTGAAAAGTGGTCTGAAATGGATAAATTTAAATTCAACAAGGAGAACAGCAAAGTCTGTGTATTAAGAGAAAGGAGAGAAGGAGAGAAAATTAAATGGTCAAATAGAAAAAAGGAAGAAAATTGTGCAGCAGCATCAGAGAGCTGGAGTTAGAACTGGATTTAGTTTACCTTGCAGACCAATAAATGAACAGTGTACATGTTTCAGATAAATTTATGGAAATGTCCATGTCAGGAACAGGAGATAACTCCTGACTCCTAACAGAAATTACTCTACTTCACACTGATGAGTGCGGTTTTGGTCACTGCATTTAGCAAAAATGTAGACAAAGCAAAGGGAGTCTGAAGGGCAGCAGCAAGGCTGATAAGAGGTATAAAAGATATGACCTGCAAGGAAACTGTGAAATAACTGGGTTTGTTTAGTCTGGGAAGAGGAAGACTCATGGTGTGGGAGAAGGGAACTTGATAAGAGTCTTCAAAACTGCTACATCCAGAGGGGTTATCAGTTGTTCCCCAGATCCATGGAGGACAAGACAGGCAGCTACTGACTTAATTTGTAGTAGGGATTCAAAAGAAAAACTTCACTGGGCAGACTTAAACAGAAGTTGTATTGGAAGGATGGGAGTGATGGTCTGCAGAAATTACACATTTGTCAGGAAAAAAACCATTGTGAAGCTGTCTACGTGTATTGATCCTTCTTTAGTTTAGCAGGATGGTATGATAACATTGTGATCCTTACCAAATCTGCTTCTTCATTTTGATTTGGTCCATTACTTTAGCTTTCATGTCTATGGTATAATAAATAAAATATACAATTCTCGCCTTTGCTGAAACATAAATTAGTCAAGTAATTAATTTGCAGTAATCCACAACCTTTAACATTGATTAAATGAAAACTTATTTCTCCAGTAGAGAAGGAAAAGATGTTGGTGTTTCGTGGTAATGAATTATATATTTTCTGTATACCAGCATTTAATAACTTAATGTTTGATATTCCTGGTATATTTCACACCTTTCTGTATATTTCATATATTCTATATATTTCCATAATAAAGTTACTTAATTTTCATATTCTTTCCATCACAGTATGCTAGGACTTATAGACTGCTTAATAAAAAAATGAAATGTCTAGAGATCAGCATCCACCCAAACTTACAAATAAACCCTTTCCTCCAAAATGGTAGTATTGGTCATAAATTTTGGCTCCAGTAAGGATTTCATTTTTCTAAATGAAAATGAGCAAATCTAAATGTACTCTCTGGGATCCATAAAATCATACAATATTTTGCCACCAGCCTCAGTGGAAATAAGACATATTTTTGATAGGCTAAAGGTAGCTTTGAAATCCACTTTTCAGTTGCCTTTGCAAAATTGCATATTTACTGATTCAGCTCTGGGATGGCTGCCATCTCTGAGTGATGCCATCATTTGGATTTTGGTACATACTGTTACACGCCTGGCATTTCCCACATTTTTCATTCATGTTTCCTCTTTCATAATTTTTCAAGGGTTTGTTTGTTTTTTTTTTTCCCCTATCATACTTTGCTGAGTTGAGTTTCCTGTACTGAAGATGTCTATTAACATTTCTGGAATCCTTCTAGGAACGCCCCATGTTCCTACCCTAACTCTGAGTGAGAAATTTAAACAGAATGGCATGGTATGCTCAAAGAAAATACAGCCCAAGGTATTGGAATGAGCCATATATACCAGAAAATAAAAATGTAAATCAAAATATATGACTCCATTGTTACTACCAGTAGGTTTTGACATGGCAATTCTCTTGGTTTTGTGGCTTTTTGCCTTGCTTTTGTGCATTGGAGCATTCTTTGTGATCTCAAGCGTGTGCTCACCTTTAGTTGCTGCTTGCTGCTTCTGGAGTGCCTTTGGTCATCAATATTAAATGAACTTTAGTATTGAACTTCCATAGATGCATTTGTAAAAGTGTGCCAATCCACCTTCAGCACTGGAAGTGAGGTACAGTGACCTGTGAGCTCTCTGGGCACATTCAGCAGACACCAGAACCCTGACAGAAAAGGAAGGAGACAGAGGCTGGTGAGGATGGAGCCACAGGGCTTTGGGGGTGAATAAAAATGAAGTGACAAAGGGCAGGACATGAAGAGAGTACAGCATATAAAGGAAGAAATAGAAATTTTGCACCCTGGCTTCTTCTGAAGTTCATGAATTCCCCTGGATTCTACAGTCCTTCCCAAAATGAGTAACATTATCAGATTTTGGATCCTAGCAGTATGTGTAAGTGTTCTGTAAATGAATAAACAAACGGCCTCACTTTGCTATATGGTGAATATGGTCTTCTGTAAAGTTTACCATAAATTAAGTAGATGGATCACATTTTCCATCTGGAAGTGCAAAGAAAAATAGCTTAATTTTGTGTTACTCATCCCTTTTCACCCTTAAATGGGATTAATGCAATAGCTATTTAACTTGAACTGCAACCAGAAGACTTTTCTATTGTTCGTATACTCTATATATGCAAAAGGAATTTTTTGCCTTTATGTACTAGGTCTTCAAACAAACAAATCATGAGAAATGAAATCCAGGAAAATAACTTTTTTTTTTACTCTAAAAGGTGTTATGGCATTTTGATAGTATTTCAAAGCATTTCACTTTTACAAAAAGAAAAAAGTCAGCAATAGTTATAAATAGTTTTATTATACAATAAATTGTGAAACTATGCTACACATTTGCATCAAGCATATGAATGTACAGCAAAAAATTAATTATTTGGTTCAGTGCAGTTGCCTTGAAAGGTCATAGAAATGAGGCTGGTATTTACCAACTGGTTGTATATGACTTCTTTGCACATGCAAATAGTGCCTAAGTGACATCCCCTGCCAAGAGCTGAGCTAGCCTAGCCTAGATCTGCCAAGATTTGAAGAAAAATACTGCAATACTACAAGAGGCATTAAGCCAACCTAACTTACATATATACAGAATATATTTGTATGAAAGTGTTACTGCACCCATATGTTAAATTAAAAATTAAACTTTTTAGGGCAGTATTGGTTTGAATTAGTGATATCCACACAGCATGCAGAGGAGTGAATAAACAACTGATGAAGCTGATTTTGAAAGAATGAGCCAAGGTGAACCACCATTCCTCATTGAGCAGCAGTAGAAAGGAAGGACAGGAAGGATTTGAGCGCTTCAGGCTGAGGTCAGAGCTTGATCTTTTCATGGTTTGTAGTTAGGGTTTGCTTTTTATTTGAGGTTCAATATGAATGTTTTGCTTGGACTGAGCCATCCCTGCTGCCACACCTGAGGTAAGTACAGCAGAACTGGAAGTGTTTATCATGTTGGACAGATGTGATTCACTATGTTGATAAAGAAAAGAAAGGGCACAGGGAACTAATAGTAACTATGTGGCTTTAGCTAGTAGAGGTGTAGGGTAAATGCTGCATGCGGTTGAAACATTAGTGAGTTGAAAACAGTGCTAGATCTGCACAAATGGGAGGTATCCCCAGTGTAAGGTGTAACTGCATTTTTTTGATCAATCACATTTGTGAAGGTCAACCTTACCTCACACGTATGACAAACCCACCTGCTTGTTAGCATTTCTTATCAACTATTCCCACAAGGAAAGATGAATATGTTTGATATGTTGAATGTATGCAGTATCTGCTTTCTGGTGAGATTCCAGCTGTAAAATAATATTTCCATGATTAAATATTAGGAACCATGGGGGAATGCATTTATTAAACTGTTTGAGACAAAAGCTGTAGTTCTAATAACTAGCTGTAGTTCCGGATTCATCCCTGCAACTGAGAACTGAATGCACTTCTGAAAAGTACTGAAATGTAGGGAAGCTTCAAAGCCTCACAATTACGAATGTCAGTGCCAGACTGAAATTACTCATTATGAGTAAACGGGAGAATCTGTAATCCAGAGGCTTCTATATTGAGAGTGTTCAAGCTCTATAAAGCACCATCATTTTTCTGGTATCTAAGTCCTCTGCTGTGCTCCAGAAAACCTCACAGTTTTCCCATCAGTAATTAAAGATTTCTAGATTTAGTCAGAAATGATTGTTGCACCAAAAATGCAGCAGGTTAGAGGCCTTGTACTTCCAGGTGGGTTGATGCTTTTAAAACCAGCATAAACATCGTAATATCATGATATACTGCATATTATACTCTTAGGGATAGGGTGAGTGATGATTTCTGTCTTCCTGACTTTTAAGCGTAGAGATATGTACAAAACTCTATCAACACGGAATTTAAGATATTGAAGTAATTTTTTGGAAAGGAAAATTACTTGGCAGTAATGCAGAATGCGTAAGGAGGTGGTACAGCAGACATGTAAGGAAGTTGAACTGATCTGGTTGTGCAAGTATTTGAAACTGATTCATTGGAAGGCAGCAATGGACTTAAGGATTCATAATTTTCATTACAGCGGGGTTGAATCAAATATGTCTTCAACATTTTTCAATATGTGCATAACTGTTCTGTTCTATAGCTATAAGGCGAAATCTTTCTAAAACGTACCCATGACTGCAGATGTGCTTTCTGGTCTGCCACACGAGCTCCTCTGCTGTCTAAATGACTTGATACAGCTTTGTAAGTGTTCACTTTTCATACCATTTAACAAAAAAATTGTTCCTTTAAGTAACAGTGCCTCATTTGACTTGTAATTGGACTTGTAGGTAACTACAAGGTTGCCACCTGCTGAGACAATAAAATCTTTGATGGCACAGTGTCTCAGAAGACTGGGGATGTGGGGAGAAATGTCTGCTGTATTTCTGAGACTATGGTTTTGTTCACAGCCTGCTGGTTTGGATTATAGTCAGAGATGAGTTTCCAAGTCAGCATGTACAGCACCCTGCCAGAAAGTTGTTCTTGGAGCTGCTGCTTCTTTGTAAAATGCAGAGGGAACCAAAAAGAAAAAAAAAAGAAAAAGAAAAGGAGTAATGGCTACTGGCAGCTTTTCACTCCTACATATAAGGAAGGATGTTGTAGAGACAACAACCAACACTGTCTGGACTTTGATGCACTGAGTCTTGGGTGGGCAGTGCATTTACTCACTTCTAATTGATTTTGTTGTTAGTACAGCAATGTTAGAAAAGAAAGGAGAGTTTTCACTGAGACTAGCAGTACAAGCAGTATGTGTTTAATATGTGAATGAAGCAGTAGTTCCAGCTTTTGTATAAAACATAGTGGAAAGTTTATTATATGTTTTACGATTTTAGAATTACCCTCAAAAGGAAAAGAACTGGTTTTGAAATTATAAAATATACTTTCCCACAAAAAGATGAACATTTTTCCATTTTTTGTAAAAAAAGAGTATACAAAACCATTACATTTACAGGGATTTAGTCAGCCTACACAACAAAAGTATGCAAAGAATTTCAACACCGTGGTTGTTTGTAAGATATTTAGACTGTTCTACTGACTCAAAAACTTGAATGAGACCAACAATAATAATATTTAGCTAATAATATTACTAGTAATATTTAGTAATAATATTTGAATAATGTTTTTCAAGAAGAAAGCATCAAAAGCTTTGCAAGGCACATGATCCAATTGGTAAACTGGAGGATAGAGAAGTTGTCTTGATTGTCCAAGTCCAAGAGAATCTACATTACTCCTTAATCACAGGCATGAGCAAGATACTGCACCCCCACTGCTTTTCTGAATCAAGGTTTTAACACTTAACCAAGCAAAATTACATTTCTGCCAACTTTGCCTAGATCTGTTTCGGCAGAAGGCTGACCAAGCAGCTGGGGTGCCTCCTGCAGATGGAAGTTTACCTTCCTTCTGCCCAATGAACTTTGAGCAAGTTCCTTGTCTTCTGTCTGTGATTTCCCATCAGTGGATCAGCACTGATGCCATGTCACAGATACATGATGAGAATAAAGAGACTTACAAATTTGACTTGTATTATGGTAAACATAGCCATGTAGGGCAGAACAAGAACATCATTTATTATTATGTATGCCTGGATTTAGAGTCATTACAGCAGGGATTCACTAGTGCAAAGTCTGGGTTGGTGCAGTCCACAGAGAGTGCATCATCAAGACTTCATTCCCATTATTTACTTTCATCTAAAGGCTGATGCTTTATATAGACATCTAAAGGGAATTCCAGTTCTAAATTTCACTTTGCTGATCACTTATCAAGTGAGTTCTCATATACTCATGCACAAGTTGTTTAGAGCAACACAGCATGTGTTGGAAGAGAGGGAACAGTTTACAGTTTATTTACTTAGTATTTCATATAATCCTACCATGATTTTCATAGAAATTCTAGAAAATTACCAATTATAAAGCAACCATTTTGATATTGTCCCTGTATCCCTTGTTGTTTAAAAACTCTTCCCTAAGAAATGAAAAAGTTTGAAAAGATGATATTACTCAACCAGCTTTTTTACTATTGTGCTCTTTATGAATTCTGCATCTTCAGTTTGCAACCTTAAATGGAATTACTGAGTTTGGTAATTGTAAACTAAGTACATGATTAAAACAAAGTTCCTTTTCTGCATTTGGCATTACTTCTTATCTTTTTTATTTTGTAAATTTTGGCAGAGACTACAGGACCATACATATTTGTAAAGAACAGTATACTGTATTTTGAAATTACATTATCTTTGTTCTAAAAGTATTAGAGGGTGGGGCACTTAGAAGCAATTATGGCCTGACAGGACAAATCTTACTGAAAGTACGTGGTATTGCTAAACCTTTTAGATGGAAAATTCCTCTCATACTTTTCACATTACAACAGTGAAATCTGTGTAATTATTTCAATCAGCAGATATGCAGTGTGAATCACACAGAAAACAAGATCAGAGTAATATAAAAGCTATAAACATATTGAAATGGGAACTTTTGCATCTTTTTGCTTACAGCAAACTTTTTTTTTTCTTGGAAGCAGCAGAAAGAAAAGCAGTGGGGCTTGTTGATGTCAGCAAGTGTGCTCTTTGAAGGCCTTGGAGGTGCAGAGCAATGAAGAAAATTAGTTCCAATTCAATAGTAAGAAAGAGAAAGGTGATGTTCCAGAAAACAAAACCTTTTCCTTTCTCACCTGGGTGACAAAGCTACCTGTAAAAATGTTTTCTCATTCATTTTGGGTGATGTCTGTTCTCTCACAGAACTAAGTTTGCTCCATGGGCCAGTGCTGGAGGTTCCCTTTGGACAGAGGAACCCTGGTTTCCCTGCTCAGAGGTCTGTGATAAGCCTCTGCATCACAGGGAAACTTGGAGGAGGATAAACTTAGTGCACAGCCATGGTTTGTTTATAAAAACAAGTTGTCCTGGCAGAGAGTGTTAGCAGCCTTAGAACAGAGGCTGTCAGATCTTGTGGTATCATATTAGCTTTTATCTTCTGTCTGGGGGTTGCAGTGCCTTCTGCTGTGTCCTTGTGTGCACAACTCTTACTTCAGACATTGTCATAGCTGGAGAAAGGCTTTTGCTATTGTAATATTGGATTTCTTGACTTGGTTAACTAACCTGGTAATGAAGCCTTTCATGCCATCTGCATCATGTCAGCAAAGTAATCTTCAGTTTAGACAGCAGCTGGGCATGGTTTTTCCTGACAGATGGTATTCTGTCATCTCTTTAGCAGCTGTTTGGACGTGGCTGTGTGTCAACGCCACCGTGATATAATCATTGTATCCTGTGAAGCAAGCCCAATGTGACCCTTAAGGCACTTGGCATCGTGCTGCTGGTGGCATGTTTTGCAAGAATATTTTGAAGAAAGGGTACAGAAACAAGAAATCTGAGCGCGTGTCACATATGTCCTTCCTTTGCGCAGTTTAATGGGAGGCGACAAATGTGTTCCAGCACTTTAACAGTAAGTCTTTTGCTGGTTGCAAACCTAAATTTTGGATTTAGAAAGCTATATAGAGTTAGTATGAAATCATGCCAGTTTTGCAGTAATGCTACATTGTTCTGGCTTTATTCCACTGATACCAAAGAGAGTCTTTTACATTTAGCATTTAATTGAAGCTCTAGATGGTGTCAACCAGCAAATTTTAAAATCAGTGAGAGAATATTTTTGCAACTGGTGGAAAGCTGTTTTAAGAACATACTTTCTCTCCTTTGATGTAGATGGTTGTGGCAATTCTGAGTCAAGGAGGGGATACAAGAGTTAACAGAATCAATGCTCTGAAAAAAAATAGCAACAGGATAAATTTTCATGTTGGAATTCAACTGCTTAACCTGGTGGCTATAAGGAGATTCTCGACATTTTTAGACTCCTGTATTGTAAATTATAAGCCTTAGCCATGTGTTTTACATCTGAAAGCTCAGTTCTTTTCACTGTTTAATGTGCTCTTAATGATGAAGTATCTTTTTTTCCCCCTTTTTTGTTTCCACATATGCATCTTCCACTTAATCATGTTATGTGCTTTCGCTCTGCCTATGGTTGAAGTCCCAAGTGTAGCACTAACAGCTGTGACACGGTTCCTCCTATGGCTTGGTGGCTTTCCCTTCAGGAGAATGGCTTGGCAGCCTTAGTGAGTCATGTGTGTCTGTGTACACACACACATAGAGCTGTGTCCAAGCCACTTTGGACACTACCTCAGAGTTCAAAGAATCTCCAGCATGAGTGTTTATTTTGTCCACATGTACGTTGCTTTGGTCAAACTGAATCACACATAGGACCTCACCACAGGAATCTCATTTCTGATGCTTCCTTCTTTGACCTCTTCTGTGCATTTAATTAGTAACTATTGTGACTTATCAGTGAGGACTGGCAGGTGACAATTAGATTTTCTATTTCTGCAGGCCAATTATATGTGATTTTACTGCCAGGCAATACAGCTTTGGTCAGCTACATGCATGGACATAAAACTCATGTGGTCATTAAATCACTCAATGTTCCTCAGTGTTGATGAAGTATTAAAGAAGCTCAACACATAAATGTAGCACATTTTCAATGCAGTCAAGTGCACAACAATAGACTTCTTAGCTTCTTTGCACAGTTTTCGCTTTGTTTGTTTGTCTTTTTTGCTGACACTGAGAAATAATATTCCCAAGATTGTTGTGGGTTCTCTGTGCTGAGTAGCTGGGGAGGTTTAACTTGCTATTTTCAGTCTAGTTCTTTACAAAGGAGAAATGAAAAATAACAAATATGTTGCTTTTCTGTCATCGTTGTTTCTAATAGATGGTTTTAAAAGGTTTTCAAGGACATGGTATTTTTCAAGACTGATGAGTATGCTTTGTTTTACTGAACTACAACTTTAGAAGACAAAAAAACCCCTTTTCTAAACATTCAGGTTTCTGACTTTGTGAGGATTCAGCTTGTTTTGAGCACACCTTGACACATCACTGCACCTAGGTTTTGCAGCTGCTCTGTTTTGCCCAAGGATCCTGCTGAGGCTGTGAAGTTAATAGGAGCTGGGTTGGTGCCCAGGCACACCCAGCTGCTGTTTGGCTGGTGGTTCAGTGACTGACCATCAATACAGCCAGATTATAGTAGGATTCTTTGTGCTGTTGGAGGGGCTGTCCCTTAGGTGAAATGTTAAACAAATCAGATTACTAAAGTTTGAAGACTCAGACGTAAAATGTGAGCCCATATATAGCTGTGTAAAGTCTAAGCCTCTGACTTTTGTGTTTGGCCTACCATCTTTTTTTTTATTTCAGTATCACTTTTATTCTTATCTTCAAGTTTGAGTGTTGTTTTCTATGTGGTGTGAAACAGCTGTTCCTCTTAACCTGAAGTTGGTTGTGAAGAGATGTGTTCTCTATACTATGTTCACTTTTCTCTGGAATGTGTTTTAAGGGTTAGTTAAAGTGGTTTGAGATCCTTGAGGCAGTGTTACTTCATGTTTAGTGTTTTTCTACCTGCTGTTAGGTACTTTTTTAAAAATTGCTTTGTATGCATGACCTAAATTTGTAAATCTAATGCTCAAAATGGTGTGTTAGAAAGCTGAGAGGACAGACCTGTTTATTTGGACACGTGGTTTATTATCATCCAGTCTCTGACCTTCCACCAGATTTCCTCATGGAACTATACTAAAAATAAATTAATAGTATCCAAATAAATAGTTCACATCCTATTATCCTAAGTAAAATTCAAAAGAAAGGATACAAAGTTTCATGACAAAGCAGCTGACCTAGTCACAGCAAGGTCCTTCTGTCTGGTCAAGTGGGCCACTCCTACTCAAGATGAGTACATACCTACAAAAAGTAAGCAATTCCATTGCTCTTTCCCTGGATGTATGTGGCAAGCAGGAGTAGAGCTCTTTCTGGAGAAGAGATGTGAGGCTGTGTGCTTCCTTCAAGGGAGAAGGAAATAATTTTTTGAAAAAAAGTTTGTTTTCCAAATGCAATAATTAATGTATTTTTTTATTTTCATATACTATATTCTATCACTTTTTTCCACTATGAACACTTGCTTTATTATTCTAAACATATTAACTAATTGCTATATGTATATTTTGCAATTTGAATGCTTGCACTGTCTCATAGCTAGATTTGCTGTTAGGCAATTATTGGTATCCAGTCAGACTGGATGAATAGAATTGTTGTACTTAGAAAGCTGAATACTTTATGTGGCTGAAGAAATTAATTAAAACTGCTACTATTTAGCCTGCAGGTATAGCTTATAAACTTAATCCTAGTTGTAGCAGATACAAATATATTATGAGTCCATAAACACCGGTGTATTTCTAACTAGGATTTATTATTTCTCTGTGTAATGTTAGGCAACAAATGAAGCTTCTGTGAAACATTTGTGCTAGGAAACTTTATCACATTATCATGTGGCTTGTTTTTACAGTTTGGTCAGTTACAATGATGAGAAGAGCCTTAGTAAAGTCAAGATAGTTTGCCAATGATAAACACAAGAAGCTTGAAGGCCAACTCAGATGCTGACTGTACTCAGTCCTTTCTGACTGATTTCTTCTTCCTGGACTGAGTTTAATTAAGTGTGCATCAGTTCACTGTCTCCATGACCTATTGAAAACAAAGTTGCCTATTGAGTTGCACTTTTTTCTATAAAGTTTTTCTATTGCCACTAATACTATACATGATCAGGCAGCTGCTTTATACAGATGATCCATTCATGTGGTTGTCCTCACATCAGTTCCTTCAATGTCACAGCTTTCTGGAGCAATGTGTGCCAGGACACACTGACTGGCTGCTGCACTGGGAAAATGGGCTTTTGGGGCAGAGAGATCAGGCTAGTAGGAGCTCAGGAGTATATTCTGGAAAGCATGCTCCCTTGCAGAAGTCCTTGGCTGCAGCCCCAGCCAGTGTGTCCTGCCTGCCCTCTGTGAGTGCCCTGATGTGGGGAGTGCGCCCGTTCACACGACCCCGCATGTGGAGCCTGGAGTGTCCAGGAACAGAAACTTGGGAGGTCTCTAATGGGCTTGGACCAAGCCCTATGTCAGACTCAGTGTTGATAATTGACTATCTCTGTGTCTGACATCATGCTTAAGTTCATGTCAAAGAGAGAATATGAAAAAGTAACTCAGAAAATTAGAGGACTTCAGGAAGTATCAAACCACTTCCAAACAAACTGGAGGTGCTGCCACGTTTCCCATGAGACTTCAGCTCTGCTTCTAGTAGAACAGTAGAAATAAACATTCACTAAGATTTCAAGGAAGAAATTCAAGTTTCTTGGAATCTTAGTAACTGGCCTTATTTCAGAGGAATAGAGAAAGTCTTATTGTTTTACTTCATATAGAGTCATCTTCTGTTCTTGTTATAAGACAGAAATAGTTTACTAATTTTTATGATTACTTTATGATCTTTGTACTACCAATGACTTTGTTTTCTTAAACCTTCAGCTCCTGAGCTCCTTTAGCAGAATTTGTGTTGAGCCAGGTTTAGTCATACTCCTGCTGTGTAGGCCAATGTTTGGCAAAAATGATTGTAATTGTCTCACTATTCCAATGGCTCCAAACACTTTTCTGCCAACTGCATTTGTTTGTTTGTTAAAAAAATTATGTCTCTGAACTTTTGACTTATGTAATATTCCTCAAATAAGTGATATTTATAAAAGTAACCAAAATTTGCACCTTCCTTTGATGACATGAAAGAAGATGGCAGGGTTAAGTGGAGACCAGCAAATCCTGCTGCTTCCTTCTGAACACACAGCAGCAAACATACATTCCTTTTCACACTCTGAATTTGCTTTGAAGCACATCTCTGCTATTGGATGTGTCAGTGGCTGTTTCAAAAATTCTTCAGCTTTTGGGTGACAGCCCTTACATTTGGGACATTGGCTCGCCAAGATGCTTGTACATGGCCAAAACACATATTTTTTAGGGAACTTTAGAATGTTTTTCTCTCTGGTTTTGCATCTGGGCTTTCTTTTCCTTCCTATTCTCTTCGTTGGTTTTTGTTTTCAGGGTGGTGATGAGTTTATTCATTGTAATAGCATTCTAATGCAGTGACATAAATCCCTTGCTATTAGGAAATAGCAATAACAAATAGCTTCATATACCTTCAGTGCAAAGCACATGAAGTATAGAGTAATAAATGTTGAATATGACAAGTTGAAAGAGTTGTCAGTGCACTTGGATGTCAATGAAGAGGTGTGGAAGTAACAAGCTTTTTCTTTTTCGTATGCCCTACTTGGAGGTTGTTGTGTGCTGAAAATTCCGTTGCTAGATTGCATGCTTATTTCTCTCTAGAATATCTCTGGGAATTTTCTTTAAGTTTACAGGAGAAATTATGCTTCTTTTTTGCCTACATAAAACTTTCTACTGTTCCTCAAAAATTATCATTAGTATCAGTTAACTAAGTGAAATATACGCCATTAAAACCCAAGGGAGGTGTTTAGGAGGTAGGAGAGGCAGATGGGCTGAATGATCTCTTAACTCAATTTTCTGTAATGTGGGAGGCTAGGAGTGAAGTTTATTAGTGTGGGCTTTATAATAAAAACTTCCTTCTGACAAGCTTTCCAGGGATGAGCAACCAGCCCATCCTCCCAGGCCGGTAAAATGTGAACTTTATGGGACTCAATCTCATTAAATGTCTTGGTCACTGCACAGCATAGTTTTAACCTGTAAAGAAAAAACAGATTCAGATTGTGTTTGCAGCCATTGTTATTTTTAGTTAAGCCACAAACCATTAATGGCTGTTTAAAGTAGGGGGTTCTGCATTTTTCTCCTCAAGCATGCGCTGCTTGCTTCCTACCCATGCAAATACACAACCAGAACAGTTGATCCCTCCAAGGCCATTGGAAAGGCTTCAGAGTAGTCAAGCTGCACTCAAGCTCTAAGAAGGGAACTTGTCACTGCCTCATACAACCTCCTCAGGGATGATTGTTGCCAAATGATTTGTTCCTCTGTGGAATGAAAGGCCAAGATGCTCCTTTCGATCTAACAGGATGTGAAAGTGGGCCTTGGCAGTAAGTGCCTTTCCCAGTTGTGGTCTTGGGTGACTTTTGGCAAGTCGCTGTCACTCTTTACGTTTCTGATTTCTCTTTGAGTTGTTTATAAAGGTGCAACTGTTTCTGACAGATGTTTGTGTTCAGCCCTGTGTTTCTGCTGTTCAGAGTTGCAATTTTACTGTCAATCTGAAGTAAATTGATCCTGACAAATAAATTATCAGATAGATACATTAGCATCTTTAGTTTATGATAAGTATCTTTCCACAATCCCTCTTTGTATTCCTAACCTAGAGGGATTCTTGAGGTCAGCTGCTATTAAATATGTCCAAGCAAGATTGTATTGAGGAAGGAAGAAGAAAACTGTATGCAAACCAATTTTCAGCTATATTGACAATCTTATTTCTAGAGTGGTATTTTCTTCTCATCTTGCTCTCTTGCTGGTTTGGTGTTTCTTTGGTTTTTTTCCTGTAACTCTCTTATTTCATGTTGATTATTTTCTCTGCTGGGATAGCTATACATTATTGTGGCAGCCCAGTGTTTCTGTACAACCAGATAAAATTTAGCTTCCTATCTTCCAGTAAAACACTGCTGTGTATTTTAAAACATAGAAATAACTATTGTAATTTGTAATAAACAACCCAATATTTTAATTTCCTTGCTTTCTCTTTTCCCTCAAAAGTGATTGTCTTTCTTTACTTTTATTTTTTACCTGAAATTGAAAACTGGTCCAACAGAGCATTTAAAGATGCTTAGTTTGCATTCCTGAGAAGTCCTAGAGGAAATTCTTGTATGTTTTCAGTTAAACTCCTAAGTGCTGAATATTTTCCTAGAGGAGACCATATTACAAGTGTATGAGATTAAGACTTGCTCTGTTTTGTTCTTGTACACTTCATACATTTTTTAGAGGTTCCTGCTTGATTTCAATCTTTTAGCCTTGCCCTATGGAAAATATGGCCACCAGTCTTTCAATGCAATCTTGTGAATTCCATTGATTGTGAAAGATATGAGTGCAGAGGTAAAGATCTAGAGAGGAGGGATCATCTCTCAAAGTCATTAATGTCTTTGAAAGGGCATAAAAGGAAGCTGGAAGTTTTATTAAATGAAGTTACAGTTTGTTACCTTTATATTGCCAATGATTCCTGTAAGAGACATGGATGACCCCACAACATTTTAAAATACTTGCAAGTAAAGGTACATAACCACTGACCTATGGGCCTGGTGTTTTGAAAAATGCCCACTATGTTTTGTTCAAGGAGTGGCAGTTTTCACCTGTTCTGAGATTTCATGGGCAATTGTCACCATTAGGTATGACCTTACGCAGATCAAGCAAACTGACAACTATTTGTAAAGTGGAGTTCTCTCTTTAAGTTCTGCTTCATCTGCTTCACCTCAATAAATCACGGCAGGTTCCTTCAGATGGAGCTTTATAGAATCTAATCTTGCCCCTCTCTCTTTAACCCTCTGATTTTTTCCTCTCAGTGAAAATATACAGAGCTTCTACAAACTGGTCTCCTAAATTCAGTACCTCAGATGCCTGCAGCAGACTGTATGACTCTGCCCAGCCTGCCCAATCAGCTAATGTGAAAACTCACATCTCTTTGGAATTCAGCTTTATTAATGCCAAAGAGAGACTAGTGCAAGCCACACCCCTGCCTTCAGAAAACCTGGAATTCTTAACATGGAACTGCTGAACCACTCTTAATTGCTTATGTTTTCTGAATCAGAAAGGGTGATGGAGCCACTCATTCTTTGTTTTTGGAAGAATACCCTTGTGTTCCTTCTAGAATGTTTGCAGGTCTATTGTAACTTAGTGGCAATCCTATCTTTGGGCCTGTGGTTTGTACTGCCATACAAAATATTATTGCCTTCCTACTGACCTTCCTTTTTTAATATTCAAAACCAGTTGTTACATATCATTTTCCTGTGTTTTTCTTGCCTGCTGATTTGCTCCAGAAGATGATGCTTAGACTACTTGTAATCCTAACAGTCACAGAGGTTTTGGCACTGGTTTGGGTTGTTACTATGGTTGGGTGACTCAATAGCAGCGATAATGTATTTACCCTGCACCTCCTAACAGAGTGAAGCAGACAGGAGGCAACTTAACAGAAAGTTTCCAGTAAGAACATTGCTCAGTCAGTTCAAAATGCAAATTGGGGACATAAAATCTTTCTGCCAGAAGCACTTTTTAAATACTAATTAAAAAGGAAGAGGTGTTTATATGCACCCCCTTCCAAAGTATTTAAGCGCCTATAAAACTTTTTTTTTTTTTTTTGGCATCCATATTGAAGTAAACTGAAGTTATGTAATATGCCACCCCTGTCCTTCTGCACAGGCATTCAGACGCTGCAGTGTGTGGTCCCATCTTGAGAAGTTTATAATCCAAATAAACAAGACAGACCAAAGCCAGAAGGAGAAATAGACAGATGAAGTGATGCACCTATGGTTCTCAATCTGGCCAGTAGCAGAGCTCAAGTTAATCTAAGAGATGCTTGTCTCAAGAAATATGTTGTTTCAGTAAGAAAAATCTGGTTGATTCCAGCTACAAGCTGAGTCAATTGACTTTTATAAACTACTCACTATAATTTCAGAGGCAAGACATAGGAAAAAAATGTGTTGATTTAATAAATTCACGAACTGAGACAAAAGAAGTGAAAGATGCCATGTCATGAAATGGAATCAGAAATAAGTTGGCCCTTATCACAGTGGGATATGCTGACATACACACCCACAATAATTAAGTGGTCTTTACCTTGACATGTTGTTGCCTTTTGCCCAACCTGGAAATGAAACTGGAGATAATTTTAGTAAGGAGGTAATATAAAAGGGGATCTTTATTTGAAGGCCTGCAGGAGCAGTTATGGAAAGATGTCTACAAAAGCCCATCCCCTCCAGGGGTGAGTACATTTTTATAGGTTTAAGGAAATTAGCATAACTGATAAAAAGCACCAATTAGGAGGACAAGTGGTGATGCAATTCCCCCCAGGTCAAGTCCTTCTCTAGAGCCCCCCTTCAGCACTGGCTGTACTTTGTCCATGAGGATGTTTCTTGAAGAGCTGTTCTTAGTCTTGGTTCCCAGGAAGAACCAAGATAGCCCTGGAGCCTTGTACCCCCTAGGTCTTGGAGCTCTGGAATTTGTTTTGTCTTTCTGTTTAAGGAAAGGCCATGGAAAAGTATTGGGAAAACTGGTCACTAATACAATAGACTAGAGAGCTACAAATATATGTGTGAAGAATACAGAGAACATATGAAAGAAAAAAGGCAAAGCCTAAATGGCATCAATATAGCAAAAGAGATGAGATTCTGGGAATATTTTAATATTTTATCTCTTCCAGACTTGTAATGCATGTTTTTATGTCTTCATATCTAATCATCAACAGTTATTTTATGCTTTTTATATTCTTATTTTTCTTCAGTACGGAGGCAAGCTTGTTTAACTACTTGCTCATTTCTCTTTAGAATTTTTCCCCAAGGCTATTGACATAGTTTTCTTTGTTCAATTAAATCTAGCTAAGTACTAATATTTCCTGAGTAACAGTATCATTGCAGCAGAAAAAACAGTTCAAACAAATTGCACTCTATACTCACTTGCTAGGCAGACATCCACACACTAACATTATTCATTAATGTAATTGATAGATCTTATTTTAATTACAGTAATACAGTGTTATAAATAACTTTGCAAGATATTTAAAATGCTCTATCTGAACAACTAAAGGGCTTTTTGGTGTCAGCTACTTGAAGCAGAATTTTTGCAGTGTATGCGTAATTTGGGGGCCAAGAAACAGAACAAAAACTGTATTTTAGCAGCAGCATTTTATAATTTAAAAAAAGAAATGTTATCATTTGGACCTGGGCTTTCTATCATCTCACTTGGTAGGCATAAGTTCATACTAGCTGAAAAGATAGTTCTTTACCTTATTAGAGAGCAGGAGAAAGGAAAGCAGAACTGAAGGAGAAAACCAGTATTAATTACATGATCTGGACAATGATCATTTATCTGTGAGCAGAATGTAAGTATTGGTAATGTGCAGCCTGACAGAACCTGCAAACATTTGCTTGCATGATTATTTTTTGGCATCTGTGAAAAGTCACCTTCTGTTTGCTTCTATGAATAGTGTTTTCAGGACAACTAATGTGGGTTTGCTTTAGTTTAGTGTGCAAAGGAACAGGAGGATACTAGACAGTACCTAATGTTACCAGGAAATTAATGCAAATGTATTAAACTGCAGATATTTTATTGCCCTCCCTTCCTTTCCTTGTATGTCACTTACTTTCTAAGACGATGAATCCAAGAAGTTAATTTGTCATGCTCCTGTCTGTGTGATTTTTGTCCTGCTTGGAGGTTTTTGATACAATTACGTTTGAGTTCACTACAGTTACAGAGAATTAGATCTTTTTTATTTCAGTGGTCCAAAGTCAATCATTGAAACAAACAAACCCTTCAGTCAACTGTTTTCAGATTTTTTTTTTACTGTCTGTTACACTTGTTCCTTGAGGTACCAGGTGAGGCAAAGTTGTGTTTTTATCATATTGAGGAAGTTCAAATTTATCATAATCAGGAAATTCAAATGTTGTCATGTAAATATTTGATATTTAGTCTGAGTTAATCATTCAGGCTTCTTCTGTCGCCATGAGAGAAAAACAAAACAAAACAGGAACCTGCAGAAGAAGGTTGAAATCAATAACAAAGGAGAAAATTATGTTGGTTTGGATGACTTAGGTTCTTATGTTACTGTTCTTTCTCCCTCATTCACCAGAATGTTTCTCCCCAGAGCAGTCATTGATTGTTGAGGTTTCCCTTTTCTCATGCCCAAGGCTGAAGTACACTGCCCTTATCATCTTGTCATGTTTTAAGCCTGAAGAAGTTGATGCATTTTCTGGCAGTGTAGGATTTGTCACCATTTTGTTTGGTATGATAAACACTGAAGGATGGACTTCTCTGCATGTATTTTATCTTACAAGTTGTAAATCATAAATCATTGGCTCTGTATTGTTCTACTTCTAGACAAGCATACACTGATTTGACATGATAAAGGGGCAGGCCATCAACAGGGAGTGACAAATCTGGGACAGCCCACCTTGCTTCTTGTGACTAGACTCAGGAATTAGACCTCTCAGCATAGTCTCATACCTGCATGATCTCTTGCTTGTGGCACATGGGAAGCAGGATGAAGTCCTAAAGTGACAGTATAGTTCCCCAGATTCCAGCATGTTTTCTTTGTTATGAAATCCGTTGAGAATTCTTTTGGAGGACCTATTTTGGGACATAAAGTGGCATTGCTGTGCAGAATTTAAGTGTAGAAGAGATGAAAGTAGTTGTGACATCACCAAAGCTAGAGTGAAAGAAATGTAGTATGGCAGGGAAGTATAACCACAAATTTAATACACCAGTTTTGCGCCTAAGATGGCATCTAGGTGGGAATTAAGAGCATAAATTCGGAATATAAATTCAGGAAAATCCAGCCAAGCTCATATTCAGATATTTTCACAGATGTAAGCGGTACTATGTGGAATGCCCTGCACGGTTTTCTTAGTTTCTCTTTGCATTAAGTTGTCTGCCTAAGGTGTATTGGCATGCAGAACAAAATAATTTCTCTGCCTAAGTTCTTTGGTGAGTGTGATATGCATGGTCAGGCCTTACCAACCTGCACCAAATGGTCTGTGAAAGCTGTAAAAAAAAAGAAGGATAAATCCTGAAATATTCTCAAAAGTAGCTGGGCATTTGTGCTTTCCTCTCTTCTACCTTAGGGTTGCTGTACCAGGAGAGTCTGACTGGTATTGCCAAACTGAGGATGACATTTATGAAAAGGATTGTTTGTGCTCTAGGTTAGTTTATAATACCAGGACTAGAGCCCAAGCATCTGAATGTCTAGGTCATTTCTCACCCTGAGCTCATATTTTAAATTTTTTTTTAAATTTTACCTGCAGCCAACTGGTAAATATGATAAATTTGGAGACTTCACTTCTGACAGTTGTTTGGAAAGCTGAGAATTGACTCTTAATGCTTTAATACTACATTTTCTGCCAGTGGTTCTCTGTTTGTTTTATTGGTGTTGAGAGTTGAACATTCAGAGCGATGCAGTGAAAAATCAGCTCAACAGACACTGGTCAGTGACAATAAAATCCAGTGTAGTATAAAGTGTTTTCATTCTCAGTCTAATGATATTCATATAGCAAGAGTAGTTTTAATAACTTCTGTAGCACAAATGGAAAATATCAGTATCACTAGATTGTAGTGTCTTCAGTGATAATATTTAGGCTTTATATTAGCTTGCCGTCAAAAACACATAAAACTAATTTTAAATTATTTATTCTATACTAAATATGCATCTGATATAAGAAAGCCCTTCTTCTAGGGACTTTCAGTGCCAGTAACCCACCCAGTAACACAGCATGGAATAGCAAACAGAGCTGAGCAAGAGGAGCAGCTATGAGAGATCATTTAACAAAGTTAAAAGTTATTAGAATAAATTTCAGTTTTTATAACTGATAAACAGTTTGTAAAAATATAAAGATGAAAATATACTGTGAAATGCTATGAAGGTGAAGCTATTTAAGGGAATTAGTCAAAATATGTCTTATATAATAGTGAAAGCACTATTTAACAAACACCAGCTAAAAGATATAAACCTGTTGAAAAAATTTTTCATTCAATGTGAGTTCAAAAGGTCACTGTTTAGCATTCCTCCTCATGGCAAAATCTACTGAAGCTAACATGCCTTTTGTAAACAAATTCTGATTAAAAGCTATTCAGAACTGTCTCTATTTGCTTTGTCACAATCACATTATAGATATTTTCTTTCTGCAGCAATCACATTCATGACATCTATTTAATGGAGCTAAACTGGATTGTGCATTAAGCAGCATTGCTTTATACGAGAGAAACACTAAAGCATGTGTACCTGTAAAATAGAGTGATTTAAATGTATTATGCAATAAGCCTAAACAGTTAGCAGGAACTTGAATTAGAATACTATCTTGAACATAAAAATGGCTTTAATTTGTTTTTTTTAAACAAACGTACATTAACTGAACTTGATAGTAATTCTGAAAGACAGGTAAGTGTTGTTATAAACATATAGCAGATGGTTAAACTGACGTAAATGGAGGGTGAGAGGTTTGTTCAAGGTCAGAGAGCAAGTGCCCAGGAGTTCTGACATATAGTTAGTTCCCTGTTCTAATCATGAAACAAATCTCCTTTGTTCTGCATATTTGCACATTACGCTTTAAATGAATAGCCATATTATTTTGCTTGTGCTTCCAAAATATAATATAATATACAGGGCATACAGAAGAGACTCAATCTATTATTTTTGCCTCTAAATTAATGCAATTTTTGTTTTAGGATCAAGGGCACAGAGTTATATACTGAGGGCACTTGCATCATCCTCTGCTACGGTTGGTAGTTTGCTGTAGAGATAAGTGGATGGCTGTGGTTGATTTCTATCCTATTGCCACTTCCTGTCCTGTACCTGCAGTATGCCAATTTTAATCTGTCAGGAATCTAAATGCCCTTCAGGTTTGCTTTGCTGATTGAGTCCTTCCTTCCTTGAACCTTCAGTTTCTATACTGAACCTGTAGGAGGCTGACATAAGTACATTACTTATCTTGACTCTTCTGCCTTTTTACCTGGACGCAAAGATTTGTCTTCTTTTTTTATCTTTGCTGTTGTTCAGCATATCTAAATACACTAATTGCTCAGTTCTGTTAGAGCCTCCCATTATCTGAAAGATATAATGTGTAATCATGAGATGTTTCATAACTGAAAGTTGAATATAAACAAGTAGGTTTTATCTATTTTTTTTTTCTATCTGTGTAAATGCAAACAAGAGAATTCTTATACTTTTTTCCCACTTTTGACCAAGTTCTAAATGGTCATCTTGATGAATAAATATGGCAAGTCTAGTTTAAACATGGAGTGAGTGACTGCAGAAGGTTTATTTATTTTAATGGCTATCCATTCAGATTAAATATAAACAGAAAAGCATAAAATTATCTCTTAAATCCAAACCAGAGTTTTGGCTGAGCTTATTAAGTCTGAAGCATCTGGACTTCAAACAAACAAACAAACAATATCGCTTTTTGCATTTGAAATACATTTGAAATAACTTCCTCCAGCTATTTCATTTTCATTTCAAAGGCTTTCTTTGTACATTACCAGGTGCAATCCAAAAAACAACTGGGTCAAATAAGTACCAAACTGTTACCTTCACTTTACATATGTAAGTCAGAGAGTTTATGTGATATGTCTAAAGTCAAAAAGCAAAATAGCACAGAATAGGATTTAGAGCTGAGAGGACTGTAATCCACCAGGCTGTGCTCAGCCCACTGAACATGACTTTTATTGTGCACCCAAATACCAGCTGGTGATCACTTGAAGATTGATGGTAGCATGCAGCTCTGGAATGTGCTCCTAAATTCACTCTTTGTGTCAGTCTTCATGGTGCAAAAAAGAGTGAAAAATGTTTGTGTTCTGTGTGTTTAAACAGCAAGTGCGCTGCCCACTGAGCACGGCTGCCCACGGGCTTGGAGCACTCCTGCTCCCAGGAGCCAGCACTAGGGACAGACACATCCTATAAATGACACCGAGCAGTGGCAGAGCCACATCCATACAGAAAAAAATTAAGCTTAAATAAAATAATTTTCACTGCACACATGCTTGGAAAGATTTTATTTTTAAAGTTGAAGTTTAAACAAAACTTACCCTATGTCTTAATTAATTTAATATTGAAAGTACTCATCACAGTCCCTGATGTTCAGCAACACAAGCAGAAAACACTGATGATGAAATTAATAATTTCCAGTTGTGTCCAACCACTGAAGTCCTGTGGGGGATGTGGCCAAACCCCATATTCAATGAAGCAGGTTGTGTCACAACAGTAATTTGAAAAAAAAAAAACAACAACAAAAATTTAATGTGCAATCTGATGAAACCACATGGCTGTTCCTCCAATGGGATTGAATGCATTTAATATAGCAGAAAAATCTCTGTCAAAAGAAAAAAGGAACCAACTTCCCAGACATTTAAAGATAGGCTTGACCTTTGCTTTTCTTCCAAACCAAACTTTCCTTGGCTTCTGAAAGCATCCCAAACACCCACATCCAGAAAGCAGCTTGCTTCCTGTCCATGGAGAAGGTTGGGTGGCCTTGCAGCTGCAGAATAAAATTTAATCCAAGAGCTCAAATTAGGTTACAAGGGGTAGTACAGTGGGTACTCTACTAAGGCATGCAGAACAACAAATAAACATAGGAAAAGGAATTAAGAATACAGTGGAAAGGTATTCTATTATTCTAAATTTCTGTAAATAGAACTATGGAAGATTTGGATAAATGCAGTTGTGACACTACCGTGGAATCGAGCGTGGCTGTTGCTTTTGGTGAAATTTCTTATCTCCAGTATAATGACCCTTCTGGCATCGTGTTGAACTAGGGGTTCATGGAAGGTTCACTGAGCGGGGGATGCCATTTGTTGACCTCCAGCTGCTTTGTTTTCTCACATAGTCGAGTGAGAATAAGTGTTTCTTTTATTCTTCCCAGATGTAAAGCAGAGCTTGGTAACTATCTTGACTTGGTACATAGAGATGATTATCTAATATATAGACAAGAGTATGTAGACACCAGATGTATGCATCCCATTGACATAATGATACTGAGGAAATAGGAAAACACACTGAAAAAAGGAAGCAGTGGTTTACCTATTTGTGTGTGATACCCACCATGCATACTTGTTTGCTTGGTTTTGCTATGGGCAACTTGGCTGTTTTTATGAGTATCCCACTAAATTCAAATTTTTTAATGTATAAAAATACTACCCTTTATTTCAGCAGTCAAATGAAACTGTTTTATTACTGTAATTCTTTTGAATGAGAAATACTGCCTTCCAAAGTTTCTTCAGCTCATAACTGGGTAAATTTTACATTATTTTAATGAAGAATGAATGAAAGCTAAGCACTGAGATTTAGCTTGATCTCTTTATGCCTGGTGTTTGCCTGATAGCTAATCCTAATTTGATTAAATTGGTAATAATAATAATAATAATAATAATAATAATAATAATAATAATTAAACTGTAACCAAGCCTGCATATACTAAATTGCCCTATTTTGTACAGAGTAGTGGTGAGAAGTGACTGGTGAAGATAGGAACAATGTATTTTAAGGAGATCTGTGGATAAAGTAGTATGGCTAACGTTGCAGTACAGTTGGTAAGATTGATAAAGGCAAGAATTACTGCAACAAGGGCAATAATGCAAATTGTAGACATACAGAGATTGGCTGAATCACTGGGGAGGTTACTCTTTGAGGGAGAGAAAGGAGTATAATGGAAAGGATTCCTCTGCTTCACCACAGTGAAGTGGGTTCTTACTTTATTACAGAAACCATAATGAAATTTTTCAGTGGATGAGCTGCATTTTCTCAGTGAGTTTTTATTAGCTCTGGTAACAAATAATTCAGCAGCTTAGTGAAAATATGCTCAGAGAGAAAAGGACTGCATGTGAGCTGATGTTAAGAACTTTTTCAGTCTGAAAAGAAGTTAGGAGACTACTATCATACTTTCATTATTTAAAGTGTTGATTATTCTGAAACAACTGATAGATCTTCACTAAATTCAGCGTCATGGTTGATGGTATATCAGCGAAGATGTATTAACATCTCAAAACTGCACACTGCTACTCCCCAGTAGCTGTCAGTTTTGCAAAAGACAAATTATGTCTTCACTGTCTACAGAGTACCTTGATATATCTGCAAAGTACTCACTTAGACTGAACAGAAAGATAAATTTGAAAGAAAGACAATTCTAGCAGTAAAACAACCTACCTTTCACCCAACCTTACACTCTCCCTGTTCCTTCTTCTCCCTTCCCAGTATTCAAAGATGTCTCAGCTGACATCATCTGACCCATCTGTTTGTGGGGAGTAAAGTCAGGTGCTTAAACCTAAGCCTTAAAAGGTTTGTTTTTATCACAAAAGAAACAGCCTGAATGAGATGCAAAACTAAGAGAAGTCCACTCAGACCTTGTTCTGCCAGCCAACCCATTAGTGGCAAATGGGATGAAGATGTATGATTTGGAAAAACAGTTCCCAGAATTCATGTTTTTGCCCAGTTCTAACTTGGAGACTATCACAAGCTTCAGTCTTAATTAAATATTTGAGCAGAAAATTGCAATAATTCACTTCCTTCCACATCTCATATCTCTGTATATTTGTATCAAAGAGTTTCAGTGTCTGCACACAATCAGGGGTTTAGCTGTCCGGTTAGTCTGATTGCTGCTTGGAACAATTCTCTGTGTGCCTGAGCATCACAGGAAGATGTGCAGCCATTCTTCCAGTGGTGTGATTGGTGGCCCACTAGGAAAAAAGAGAGAGAAAACATGAGAGGTTGCAATGAAGAGATATACTTCTCCCAGAAGAAGTAAAACTATGTGGAATCTGTCTGACTTCTCCAGGGGTGTGGCTTTTTTTTCTTATTCTGTCTCAAAAATGATGTCATACTTGGCAACCAAAAGCTTCTCTCTCGTGCATCTGGGAAAAAAAAACAACATCTCTAGTGCCAATGGCAAAGCCCCTATGTGCACCCAGGCTGAGCTTCTGCAGCCCTCAGGCAGTGTGGCTAGGGCTCTCTCTCTCACGGGTTTTGGAAAGCAACCAAAGGGTAAACTCTGTGTAACTGTGCAGACTTTGAAGTATGCAGCTCTTGGAGAGCAGCTCTCCTGCTGCAGAGCTGTTACACACAAGGCTTGGAGAAGACTGGCTGCCATCTGACATGGATAACTCAGCTGCAGTAATCTTAAGCCAAGTTGGCCTGTCTTTATGGCCCTCCATGCTTGACAAAGTTGTCCCTGTTGTTTTGGGACCAAAAATGAGAACAAGGCCTGGACAGGATAATAATGGGCAGAAAAGAACAAGGTAATGTTTGAAAAATGGGATATCTTCTGGAAAGTCCTCTAGAATGGCAGTATTTGTAGCATCTTCTGAAATAAAACATGCAAATTGCATTTATATAAAATTATAACTGCACACTACTTGCTAATAAAAAGGAAGCCTACTTTTCAATGTTTTTATTGTGAAATGCCTATACAGACTTCAGAGGAGTTATCCAAGGTTTACAGTGAGGTAAATGGAGGAATAACCTGAAGATTGAGCCCAGAAGTGTCTACAGCCTAGTGAGACTAGATGGCTGGAGGGTGTGGGTGGTCTTGCATAATGCTCAGTGATAGAATCTCAATACTCAATTTGGCAAGACTTAGGATAACTGTGTAACTGCACTTTGAAAAACATTGACACATTCTTCCTCTTTGTTTTGGAGTGGGTTTTCTGTTGTGGAATGTGGTATGATTTCACATGACAATGTCTGTGAAAATGAAAAAGAAATCATCTCTCTTCTTCATAATTTAAAGCTTCAATAAAGAGGCATGGAATGTCGTGGGGTGTCTTGGGTTGGTAAGTGTGCCACAAAGCCATGTGAATACATTTTGCCACACACGAGTAAGTGGCTTTCTCTTCTCATGTGTTTGCTTTTGCTTAGAAAGAACATTCCTTCTGCACAAAACTGGCAGCTGCCCACACCTCAGCAGATCTGCCCCTCCTTTTTTCTTCAAAGTACTAAATAAAAGATGAAAATTTCTGTTACAGATTTCAGTAATTTTAATAAAACAGCACTCTGTCATAAATTATTTCCCTTTTGGTACAACTTTTTAAAAGGCTCAATGTTAAAAGCCAGTTAATACTCAATCATGATTTTTTTAAAGTCTGTGAGTTACCAGGCTTTCAGGAGCTTTGTGTATCTTGCAAATTGTAAAAAAAAAAAAAAAAAAAACAAAAAAAAAAAAAAAAAAAAAAAAAAAAAAAAAAAAACAAACCAAAAAAAAAAAACAATCTACTGACATATGTGAACGCTCTGCTTAAGGTCAACTGTTAACTGGTATGTCTTTTCCTATCAACACATGGTCCCCTTCACAAAGAGCTATTGAGTGTTTTAGTGCTCCTAATGTATATGTTGAGCTGCTCAAGGTGACAAATTGTTCTTCAGACATGCTAGAGCTACCTCTGGGCCTGATTCTCCAAAGACTTTCACCTTGGTGCTCTGATTTCCCTTTATAAAAGGCTACACCATCTCAGTTCAGTAATGTTTAAATTCCAATCTCAACTCATGTAGCAAATACACCCACAAGTATTCTAGGAGTATATTTAAACCAGATAATATTTTGATATCATTGACATTTCCTTCTTATTTACTCTCATTCCAAATGCAGCAATTAAGTTTCCTTCTAGCAGATTATACATTTTAGCTCTGGGCAAAAAGAGGGTTTTGTTTCAGCCTGTACTATCTGAGCTCCCTTTTTCTCTCTCATTCAAATGAGCTTGTTAATTAGTCAGCCTGCGATTTTATGAGCACTTGTAAATCTATTTTCTCCCCTTTCATTTGCCCTTTTTTTTTTTTAATAAAACTGAAATTAAACCCTATTCAGATGGATTCAGAAGGAAGCAAGCGTGCACATCTGTGATTTCTAGTTCTTATGAAGCTACTACCTTCTATATAAAAAGCCAGATTTCATTGTAACAGCATTAAAGAAAAGAGTAAAAACTCTCATGAATGAAGAAGAGATAAAGAGATAAAGAAAAGGTCAAAGGTCCACCTGAGCATTTTTGGGCCCTGTGTGGTTAAGGCACAAAAGGGACTGACCAGTAGCACGTCTGGCTACTTATGGCTCTTTGGTGAGATGACTGTGTCCCCATTCAGTGGGATTCACTTGAGAATGGCTGAGGAATGGGTTTTACTTTGAACACTGCATGAGCAGTGGCAAAATGCTTCAGCAGCTCCCTTATCTCAACCCCTTAAGCAGAAGGAATCAATACATAGATCTTTAAAGAAAAGGAATATTGACAGTGCAAAGGTGACTCATTCTGAAGTTTTGAAAATAAATATTCTGGCTTTACTTGTTCTTTTTCCATATATAAAATTGAAAAAGTAGTCAATGGTGTTCTCAGACTTTCAGTATCATAGCAGACTATTTCCACAAGTACTGTGTAAACTATAAAAATGATGGATTTATTTCTTCCATTCTTTACACTAAAAAAAAATAAAAATAAAGCTAAAAAACCAGTAATTACAATTGTTAGATTCTTATGAAATCTGATACCATTTACCTAAATCTTTTCCAGTCATTTCTGCTAAAATGTTACAAGGCAGAGAGGTTTGTAAATACAAAGTAGGAAGAAAAATATTTAAACTAAAATAAAACAGACCTTTTCTTCTGGCTGAAGTTTTTTGGTTTGGGGTTTTTTTAAGTTATTTTTGGTAACTCTGCAAATACCTCAGATTTCGCTGACATTATTAAAATACATAACTATTCCATTCAATGGTAGCAATATTATGCATAGTGTCTGTATGTCCAAATTACTTTTCACCTGTTTAAATATGAACCATGGGCAAAAGGGGACCATTTCCATTTGATGTCATAAGTAAAAACATTGTTCTACTTAAGTATTTATGTCTAGGGTTTAAAAAAAAAAAAAAATTGGTTTCATTCCAGTTCCTAGAAAGTGAGATTTTACATTGCAGTCGCACATTTGGCATGGGGTGGCATATTTGTTGGCACAAACTCAAGGTTTAATGAGGCTTAAGAGAATTTTACAGCCTCCGTAACCAGAGGCTAACATGGAGCTTGCTGCTAGATGTACACGAGGCATGTGATTTGTGCACCCCACACCCCACGAGAACATAAAATAAAACAGCATTGTACTGCTGACTTCCACATCACTAAGGCTACAAAAAATCCATGCCAATTTGGGCAGCAAAGGTTCCCTGGGGAGATGGAGCCCATATTCCTGGAAACCTGTGTTTGTGCCCTTCACTGTGGTGCTGTGTGTGACTGGATTACTGTGCTTTACTCCCTGCTTGTTTCTGAGGCACAGACACCAAATCTCTGCTTTTGCTCTGGATTTCCCCATAAACAGCCTTCTGAGACTGAATCCTTATGCCAGCAGGAAAAAGGAGGAAAGCATATTATTTCTTGCACTCTCCCACAGGGGATCCTGAATTAAAAGCTGGACAGACCTGTAGCCATGGAAAGGGGTATTAACCCCTTAGATGCGGTGGAAATCAGATGCACAGCTACATGGTCATCTCTCAGGATAGGAAGAAGAGAGAGAAGTTTTATTCAGAAACACACTGGTTTTTGTAACATGACTCGCAACTCCAAGAGCAGAAAAAAGATGATTGGTTCAGAGAGAAGACACCCCATTCCCAGGGCCTGGTCACGCACCAAAACAAGGTTCTATTTTGTTATTAATTCCTCTCTATTTTGACCAAGTTATCATCCTGGGAGAGATTTTCCCTGGCCTTCAGCTGGACCAGCTTATCAACCTGGGAACAGAGCTCAGAAGCTCTGGCCTGGAATATTTTTCAGGCTGGCTCTCTTAAATGAGTACCTACACAGACCATCCTGGGCTTGCTCAAATAAGCCCTGCTAGGCTGGAAATCCAGGGATGGTAGATTGCAGGCATGCCTCTATGCAGTCTCTCACATGTCATAGTTTATCCACAGTTTATTAGTGGATGAATTCAGTGCTTTGAACTTGGGTAGGGATGCTTTCATATCATGACTATAGCTTACCAAACCCTGCAACGTAAAGATAATTCTTGATTATGTTGAATGTTTAGTAATGAGTGGTTGTATGAGTCTGGAAAAAGGAAGTTACATTTTGGGAAGGTCCTGCTAAAAATTGCATGAATTTCAGCAACAAATCCATCAAGCATTATTATAAGATGTCAACCAAGGAAGTCACTTAGGGTCTTGCCTCTACATATTAGAGATTATTATATTCCTTAGTCTTGGAGTCAGGCTGTTTTCAACATTGTGCTGCCAGTGAATTTGAATTAAGGAGTGATGAAAGTTTGATCAGTAATTAAATAAGACATTCAGAGAACTACCTGATGGATCTAGCTCATTTATCCTTATGCAGGCTGGACAATTTGCTTTTAATAGGCTGTATGCGATAACTACACCTCCCTGGATACCCTGTCTCTAATAGCTGAAATTGTTTTGTTCTGGCCAGCATATTTAGGTTTGTTACAAAGGTTTTTGTGATGTCAGTAATAGATATTACACAAATATTTTGTTATTTCTTCTGTGAGAACATGAATTTTTAAAAATAATACTTTCTTGTGGTGGATTAGAAGGATAATTAAAGAGTAGGACTTAAACTGTCTAATTGTCAGTAAGCTGTGCACTGTGTACAGAGAGAACTCCCAGTCACTGGTATCTCCACAAACTGCAATTCAATAATATGTGTAATTCTGGAAAGACAACTGAAGGTTTTGTTTTTTCGTTAAAGCAACCTGTCTTCTAAGATCAGATTTCTTACAGTAGGGATCAAGTTGGTATTGGTTTTATCCCTGAGGAAAGGCAAAATTCACCAACTGATGAAGAAAAACTACAAGCAAAGATTATTTCTGTATCATTAAGGATGAAAGTTGCTTGTATATTGTTTTTTTGTCAAATAAAATTTTTAATATTTAGAGAGCTGTCTGTAGCATCGTTCTTTATATAGGTTTTACTGCTTTCAATGTTTGGTTAAATTCTCAAAGCACGGAATAGAATTGGTCTGAATGTCAGTAAATGTCTAGTTCATTTTTTGAGAAAAACTTTTGTTTGAGAGAGATGAAAAGGCATGTGAAAGACCATACAGTATCTTTGCAGCCACTGCCTTCTCCAAGCAACAACAACCAGACAGTAAATCTTTAAAAAATCAAATTTTCTTGGGTGATTGTGTGGTAAATTTTGTAGAATGAAAATAAAATTTGATTAGTTATCCATTCCCTCCCTACTTGCTTTGGTAGCCCATAGAGTGTAATAAGCTGTAAGCTTCAGCATTAAAAGAAATAAAACTAATAAATCAGTGTGAGAATATTTGTTTCACAGCTTTCCTTCCGATTATGAATAGTGTTGAGTTTCCCTAGTCTAGTAACCTGACATAAGGTGTTCTTCTCATCAGCAGCTTGATGGAGGCAGATGGCCCTTAAGGAGCCCTGGAAAGAATAATATCATTTCAAAGATATTAAAATTCCAAGAAAATAATGGATTTTGATAAATGAAAGTTGTGGAAATCTGTTGCTGTTTTTGTCTCTTGTTTAAAAGCAATCATGATTATCACGATCATGATTATCTTTTACATCAGCCATGGTGTTTTCATTGTCAACCACTGTCAGTCAGTGAGGCAATAAGGGGGGACGTTGTGTTGTGTAATCACTGTGCTCACATTTACCTCTTCCTGTGTGGGAAACCCTCCCAGTTTATCTCTGCTTTCCTGGTATATCAATTGTGCAGTTAGGAGAAGGTTCAGTTTCACCTTAGCCAAATGTCATGGTGAAGTTAATAATGCCCCAGGAAAAGGGATGAGCATGAGTGCCTGAGACTGGTTGTGAGAATTTCAGAGGGCCAAAGGCACTGGGTGTTAATGGCACTGTGCTAGGTAGTGTCCCAAGTGCCTGGGACAATCCTAGATAAAAGCTTACAGGGAGGATTTCTTTAAAGTGAAGAAAAACCATGGATTTTTGAAGTACTAAAGAAAAACTTCTGAAAGTATTGTGAATAATTTTCATATATACTTAACAAGTTCTTTTTCAGTTTTTAAGCAGTGATTGTAGATCTTGATTGTATGTTTATCTGTTGTCAAGGGACAAGATAAATACTACTTGGGTTTTTTTATTACCATAAATAAATGCACTCAGCTCCTGAAAGCTGTCTCAAATATAAATTAATCAAAACACAACTATCTTTTAGTAACTGGGGATATTTTTCATCTTCCTATGAAACTGTTTAACAATGATAAAAAATTAATTGGAATTATGTATCATATTTATCAATGCAAATTATATTCTGATAAGTGTTCTTTCAATCATTAGTTCTCTGCTAGACAGATAGGAATCCTAGGGCTTCTACTTTTGCCTGCTATTAAAGATGGCTCTCCAGGTAATTGGGGAAAAAAAAAGTTTGTTTTCAGCTAAATACATGTTTTGCAGAGGATGCATACTTTGGGCACACTTCTTTTGGTGCATTTTTTTTTTTTAATAGAGCACATATACAAAAATATTTCCGTTTGGAGAGTTTTGTTTTATAAACATCAATAGCTTTAGACAACTAATTTTGCATAAGACATTTACTGTTTCCCATAGGGAAAGAACGAGAAAAAAACTTTGCTTTTAAAAACCTTTAGCAAAAGTGACAGGCCATAGTCAAAGACAAAGTTTGCAACTGAGAACTGTGGTCTCAAATTTTAAATTTATGAATAAACATTATAACAGAGCTTCATTTTCATAAGTACTGTGTATTTGCCACCCTTTTAGAGTCACATGGAACACAATTCAATTCTCAATATTCATGAAGAAAGAAAGCATAATTATATGTTAATTATTTTAACAAAGACAAATTGATTATTAAGGTTTTATTTTCCACTCTCAGCTCTTGAGAAATCTCCCTTCTGTTATTACTGAAAAGTAAAACAATCTGAATGGAGGCCAAAATATATTGGCCAAGCAAAGATGGGAAGCCTGAGCTTTCTTGAGGGCAGCAAGTAATACTTACATTGCAGTTGCTTATGCTATTCCTCTAACAAGCCTGATCCTGTACTGCTGAGATCAAAGGATGTTTTCACTTCATTTTGTTGAAGAAAGTTTTATGTAGAAAAATAGAGGTCCATCTACAGTTCTGTTAGTTTGATCCAAACCCGTAAACAACCAAATGAACAGACACATTTAGGCTTGACTGAATAATTTTGTTTTTCTTTTGAGTAAGCCACGCATGGTGATGAAGAACAAAGTAAAATTTGACCTTGAAAATTATAAAAATCTATTCTTAGTGAAGCCCCCTGTTAGAAAAAGGAAATAAAATGTTCTTACATAGTTCTCATTGATCTTGTGGATTTTCTGCAATCACAAACTTCAGAATGTATTGAACACATTGATTAATTTAATAAATTATCTTCCTTAAAAGCCAAAGCTGTAAATAATAATATCCATTAAAATAAGAATTAATTAGATGAATGAATAACAGCACTGTCTGATTTTTATGAGCTATGTCTATCTACTTAATGTACAAAATAATTGCATTCAAACTGGGAAAGAGAATTTGCTTTACATCAGCCATTTTATTATTACTGAGTGTCCAATGACGCTTTTTCTTCCCTCTCTGACCCCATTTGTGTCCAAAGATGTCTTTATTTAGAAAGAAATGCAGTTGAGAAGCAAGAAACGAGTGAAATGCTTTACTATGCTACTGTCTTTACTATTTCAGAGCTGCAAGAAACTAAAACCTCTGAGTATCACAGGATATCCCACAGCCCCCTGGATTACAGGATATTATTGATGGATGAAGATCAGGATCGGATCTACGTGGGGAGTAAAGATCATATTCTGTCTCTGAATATTAACAATATAAGCCAAGACCCCCTCAGTGTAAGTTCAAGTTTTATTTTGAGAATCTGAGGTTGCTTTACTCCATGGCTTTCCTTTTAAGACAAAAAAATAGTATTTGATTATTTTGCACAGAAGTCCATGCCCACACCTTAGTGAATTTTTAGTCCTTGTTTTATGTGTAATGCAGATGAAGCTATACACTGTTCCTCAAACACTGTTTAAAATGGGCCTATTTACTAATTTTGAAGCAATATTCTGCTTGGCCTGACCTCACAAGCAAAATCTGTGTGGTTTGATGCTTTCCACCTCTCTCCCAGATAAGATAGCTCAGAGATGCACTTTTAGAAAAATCCTCAGGGAAGAATAAGATACACACTATCATTCTCAGGCTATAGGGAAAAAAAAAGCAAGGGCAGAGTTGTCCTTAACCTTATACTACATTTTTTTATGTTTTGTGCTCTGGACCCTAATCATGGAACTATTTTCCAATCCCTTGTTATGTCTGTGTCAGCCTTTGTCCATCGGTTGGGTAGCTGAGACACCTTATTTGGGGTTTTTGGGCACCGTGACCCACATCTGACCCTTGACACCGCCTCTTTTCTGCCTTCTCACTTACTGAGATGGTGTTTTCCAAGGACTTGGTGTTCCCTCTCCAGCAGTAGGCAACCTCTGTGTGAAAGTAATACCATTATCAAATGCTTACAGATTCCTCTCTTGTCTCCAAAGCCAGTTGAAATTCAGCCTCTCTGCTTTTGAAATAGGTGACCTGCAGAAGTACTTGTCTGCCCAGAAGCTTGGATGTTTAGCCATTACCTGTCTACAGACTTTGTCTTGCCTGTCTTTAGACTATCACAGCTACTACCCTGCCTGAAAGTGTACCATAAAGTGTACCAAATCCATCAGTCCTGTAATCTGTGGGCTTTACTACTGTACCTCAGAAGGACTGAGGGGCAGAGATACCCAGCTTGCAGCAGGGAAGATAAATGCCTTCCTTAAGAGACAAGGCTTTTAATGTGTCAGGGGAGAGAGAGGGGCCCTGCCAGAGAGTGATTGAGCACAGTTAAATTAGGCTTTGCTCTGAATTACCCTCTGGACATGCCTGTCCACCTGAATTGATTGTTCAGGGAGCCCGGGGAGGCTCATGCTAACTTACACATTTAATTTAAATGCCTCTCCTCAATGGTGTGAATGCATCCTTTGCTCCTCCTAATGATACCCAAATCTCCCTCCGAAATGGGGCTGCTTTCTAGGATCTGAAATACCTTCTGTGACCTTTTTGCTAATCTCCATCTCACAGTGACCCAGCACCCCTGGTCTGGCAGGAGCTGTGCCCCAGCATGGCACGCTCCCTCCTGTCCTTGGCAGGTTGGGTTTAATCCTGTGCTGAGTTTGGCTAGATATGAGGGCCTCTGTTACATGTAATACTTTCTACAGTATAAAGTTGTGAGGCATTTCAACAGGCCTGGAGAAACAAGAATAAAAAAAAATCAACAGAAAGGAAAAACACACAAAGCTTTCTGGCAGTGAATGTGATCACCCAGTATTAGGCTCAGAATGAATCTCTGCAATTCCACAGTCTTTCCATTTGTTTATTTAACAACAGATTCACTTTGCTGATCTTATATATCTGTAGAAATCCTTTATACATATACATTCAAATCCACAATTCTACGTATATATGTGTGTGTGTGTACATATATACACAGAGATCTTTTAATGATATTGTTTATGTTATCTTGAGGCTAAATGTTATCAGGCTCTGTCACTTACTAGATTTCTGGGGATAAATTTGTAATGGATATCTTTCCTATTTCAAAATCAAAATAAATAATGGAAGAAGCTCAAAATACTTACAGTTTGAGATATACAGATAAACATTCAGATATTGAATTATTTCTT
Source organism: Rhabdornis inornatus (assembly GCA_013397075.1). Lineage (NCBI taxonomy): Eukaryota > Metazoa > Chordata > Aves > Passeriformes > Rhabdornithidae > Rhabdornis > Rhabdornis inornatus. The sequence continues at coordinate 1,756,727 of VWZS01001016.1, read as the reverse complement.
GAAAAACTGTCTGAAAGAAATCAATGTGAAATCTTGGGATTTCAAGTAGGTTTTATGTGAAATCTTGGGATTTCAAGTAGGTTTCATCATAATCTAGCTAAACCTTTGATGGTAAAATCGAAAAAAAGTGTTACAAGAGCCCTTCTTTCAATATTTATGTCTTCTGGTTTCTAGTGTGAATAATTTCTACAAGTTCAGTAAAAGTAAAAAAGTAAAGATGGGTAGTAATTTAGGCAATAGTGGTGAGAAATCTCTCTTATTTAGAAGAAACAAATTAAATAAATTTATTAATTTGCCTTAAAAATATGTAATAAACTTAATATATATCAGCCAAAAACTTGGACCTTGATTTTGTTTGATGCATACTAAGACAGTTTTATTTATCAACAAAAATTCTTTTTTTCCTTATAAGCAAAGTGTAAATTATATCTAAATATTAATCTACTAGTGTAAGTTAGGCAGTGAAATTTATTTTCTAAATTATGTAATAAATATACTACTTGAACAATACTTCTTTCCTTACAGATTTTCTGGCCAGCATCAGCAAACAAGGTTGAAGAGTGCAAAATGGCTGGCAAGGATCCTACGGTAAGTTGTAATCCACATGCACACATACACAGAAATTAGGTACTTGGCAATAAAGAGCACCTCGAGTGCAGCCAAAGCAAAATGAAGGAAGTGTTTGTTTTTCTTTTGAAATGCTTTGCAAGCCAATCTATAAAGCGAAATTCTGGAAAATCAGACGATGTAAACAGAACGCACCTTCAGACTCTGATAGATGGGAGAAGATATGGGGTGTCCATTTCCTCGCTTTTTTTGGTTGTTGCTAATCAAACTAGGTAATAGTACTTTTCCAGGTATGTCCTGGGGTGATGCTGAACAGCCTGTTGAGCTGCTCTTTGGAAAGTGGGGAAATTCCCTGGCTGGCTGCTCCCCCCAGGAGCACTGTCTGCAGTCTGAAGACTCCAGTTGTGCACCAGTCTTCAGATGATGTTGTATGGTGCTGGCTCCTGGTGAACCAAAAATGTGAATGCCTTTAAAAATAAATAAACCAGTGCAGTCTCCTAAACAAGGATTAACTCTACTGATTTTCATTAAGATGACTGATGGCACAGTTTCCAACCCTGTGCTCATAAAACATATACAGTTCTCACTGAATTGGGTGAGATTTGGATGACTGTATATGAAAGCAGTTCTGGGATCTGGGTAAGAAAAAATATTCATAAAAAAATCTATTTTCAACCTAAAGTACATTCACACTTGATCAAAGTAAAAAAACAAAAGAGTTAGAGAAAGAAAGGAAGGAAAAAATGTAAATCAAATACTGTGAACTGTGTGGCCCTTAACATTCTGTTTTAATTTTCATGCTGATTTGAAGATGTTACTGTAGGTCTTCAATACAAAGCAACAATTGACTGCAAACCTCAATTTAAAGTTTTGGAAAGAAATTGTTTATACAAATAGCAAAATCTGTTATTTGGACTTGTTTTCTTTTTAATTATCTCCATTTATGTTGAACAAATCAGAGGGGAAAAGAAAGTGTTTCAGAGGTGTCCTTAAGGAAACTTCCTAAAATTACGCCTTGGTTTCCTGTAGAGGTCCTGCTTCTTCTCGTACAAGAGAAATATGTGAATGATAATCGGATTGCTGTGTGGAAGTGGGAAAGCTACGTGGACTCCTCTATAGCTCATCAGTGGTGCTCAATCAGAGAGAGCCCAGTTCCCAGAGCAGGCAAAATGACATGAAAAGAAACAGCTGTCCAAATCCAGAGACTGACAAACTAAGTAGCTGTTTTCATGATGCTGTGAAAATTATATGTGGTGTCTACTCCCTAGAGTTCCCAACATCTAGCATTTGCCACTGTGGGGTGACTGTTGTCTGTGTTTCCTGCAGCACGGCTGTGGGAATTTCGTGCGCGTGGTGCAGTCATACAACCGCACCCACCTGTACGTCTGCGGCAGCGGCGCCTTCAGCCCCGTCTGCGTCTACGTCAACAGGGGACGCAGGTCTGAGGTAACTCTCTTGCCATTCTATCCTCTCGTTTTGTCAGTGGGTTTTGTGGTCCATCCTACTGGTGTGATGCAAAAGCTCATAGTTTTGAAAATGCAAGAATCAGGGGTCCTGTAGGTTCCTTCACCGATGTTAAATAGCAAAAGAGCAGAGGTCTGTGGTTTTCTGACCTGATACCAGCTGGAAGCAAAGCCATGATCAAAAGCCATGCCTCAATCATGATGGTTGTCCAAAATTCCACAGTCATACCAAATGCTGGGGTACATTTGATAGTACTTTTTATTTGACATTTTCTGGTGAATTCATTCCTACCATTTGGTGGAAAAATGCCCAAGAAATTCTTGAAAGGAAACAGCCAGTTAGATGAAAAGTAAAATACAAAGTCCACTTTTTATAACTTCCATGTGTTACTGGTTCCCTGGAGAAGCCCTTAATTTGGCTAACTATTCAGGTTATGTTTGCTAGAATTCAGCTTAACACCATCTAGATGCAATCCCAGTTCAGGAACTTTGTCTACTGCACAAGTTTTGCCCCACTAGATGGTATCCAGATGAAGTTGGTAAGTTTTTCTTCACTGTAAGATCTTACTTTTTCTAGATAAATCTCCAATTTTTCTATATTCAGTTTCACTGAGTGTGTTTTCAGTATAAGTACCAAATGTTTCAGAAGTATATGGTCCAAGTTTCCTGATTTGAAAGTGAAATGTTTGTTTATGTGCAAATGTAATAGGTAATAAATTAAGCAACCAGAAGGAAAAAAGAAAGGCACTTAAGCAGGAGGCAGCACCTCAGTAGCTTTTGGGTCAGATTCATGTCTGCAGGCACAGGGGTGTGCAGTATATTTTCCAGAGCAATGTGGAAGCAGATGTGTTGGGAAGGAAGATCAGAGCGTGCTACCTGGAGCTTTGCCATGTGAGGGCAGCTTTAAAAGCTGGGCTGACTTCTAGGGAAGATACTGAGAAATTCATCATTGATTTAATTTGGAGTGAGATGGGAATTCTGGCCGAGACCCAAGATTGCTGCAGAGGTTGCCAGGGAGGTGATTAGTCAATGTTTCTCCAGGTCAGTTTGCATAGTGTGATCTCAGTGACTTTTGGTAGATCCCTACCTGGCTACAGCTTCCTTAACAGAGCATGCACTTGGAATCACTGCACTTTCAGTCCTACTAAATTATCTAAAAGTAGAGATTGTAGGCCTGGATTTAAAAGCAGAAGCAAGCAGAACTAAGTATGTAAATCCATCCTTCTGGTTGAAAAATTCTGCATTAACTTATTTTGATGTATTTTGAAACAGGGGTCACCTTTCCCCAGCATTATTCTATTTCTTGAAAAATCATTTGAAACATGAACAGTGATCTCATTTGTCTTTAATTAATGTAATACTCTTTATCATCTTAAGTAATGAATTTGCAGCCCAGAGAAGTTTGAACCTCATTATTTTAGACTGTTTGTAAATGAGATTGGGACAGAAGGGAGGGCAGGAAATGACATCTCCAGATGATGCAAGACATTAAATTTCTTAAATGAAAAGTAAAGATGCATACTTGGAAAAGCAGAACCAGCTTCACTTAGCCTGTCTGTATAGCTGCATGCCTATGATCAATTGATTAAATAAACTGCTGTTTCAGACGTCTGGAGTCTGTGAGACACTTGTCTGTAGGCACTTCGTGCTCAAAGCCATTACTGTACAGGCCAACAATAGCATAACAGTTTAAACTCAAGAATTTCCTTCTGAACTCATTGCATATATCTGTGCATGACTAATTGATAGAGCAGAATGAGGAGCTATGTACTGATGATGGAACTAGTGAAAATTCATTTTTTCCTCTGCTTTTATCATTTGGCCTTCAATTTGGTACAGTTTTCAATGCACAAAAGGTTGTTTTTGCACGTGCAAAATGAATATTTTACAAAGCACATCTGTTTTTTTCTAGAAGCTACAAAGCCTGACAGAGTCGTATCCAACAATCATAAGAACTGAGCCTGTTTTGCTCTTCTGTCTCCAGGATTCCACATAAGCTCACAAAAAAATGAGGGTTTCACTGATGAGAAAAATTTTGCCCTTTTCCTGAAACAGAGGTTATAAAACAATTAATTTTCTTCTTTGGCACACTTGATACTTTGGTCTTTGGTAATTACTCCCTTAGTCACCCAAATATATTCTAATGTCAAAGTAAATGCAAACAGAAGGAAGTGTAATCCCTATGTGAAATAATTACAGACTAAATAGCAGTTTAATATATATGGAAATCAAGTGTAATCCTGGAGCTAGTTTAATAGAAGAGTAATGAGCATTTTGAATTGGTAAATAGGAGTTTAATATAGAAAATATGGATTAGAATCAAGCTGCATATAATCTAGAAGTAAAAAAACAATAAAGAAACCACCCAAGATCACATTAGAAACTTCATACTTATGTTTTAACATTGTTTAGAGAATTTATTACAGAAACAATAGATAAAATCTCTCAGATTAAATTAGGCAAAACAGAAGAGGGGGAAAAGAGAGGGAATAATGATATGAAAACTTCCTGCTGCAGCTGTGCATTTGAGCTTGGTGTAATCTTCAATTTGCTGGTGCCAAATGGCTGCTTAGGGAGCTGTGTGGCATCCCCACTCCTCTGTGATTTACCTTAACTGTTAAAGGAAATGTAAGGAGTTGTTGTCCCTTCTCAAACAACTCATTTTTGGCATCTACCTCACAGAAGCCTTTCTTTGGATTTTTTGTCAGCTATGTTTTCTTTTGAAATGTTTAAGTTCGGTTATTTGCTGATGTGTTTTTTTCTTGCAATTGTGTCTTTTGGCTTTTTATTGAAGATTGGAAGTTTGTTGTAGGAGCCTAAGAAGAAGTTTTTGGTATGCAGTGTGTGGGAGTTGGTGTGCATTGGGTCAGTGTATCTGCCATTACTGACTGCAGTTTTTAAGGAATGAGCTTGGGCCTGAGTTATTTCTTGCTGAGCACACTGTGCCTAGTGTTGCTGGGAACCAAGAAGTGAAGAGTTGCACCAAAATGGGCAGATTTTCTGAAGATATTGAGATTGTTTGTATTTTAAGCTGTAGTCCAAATTGCTTCTACTTTGATAAATATATTTCCTGGTCATAAAGTACATAACATATAAACAAATCTTTGTACCATGATTTCTTAAAAAAACAAAAAATGGAATTTCAGGCTATGGTAACAGGTATAGAGATAAATCATCTATCACTGTGGATTTGGAGTTCTACAAGTAATACAAGAGATGGTATTGGAGAAAATAAATGTCATCTGGGGAATTTTGAAGGTCTCAGTAAATACCAGATGATTTATTCTATAATGACAGTTGTCATAAGAGATTTTTATTTTATATGTATTATTGTTCTAGTAGCTTTATTATAATGTCCTAGACAAGTATAAGTACACCAGTATATTCAGCAAATAAATGATAAATAACTTCAAAACCACAGATATTATTGCAGAGATCAGTCAACCTATCCTTAACAGAGACAGAGGGAACATTTTTTTGATTCAGTGTCTTGAATTTATAGCAAGAGTCTTGAAAATAACCATGTGTCAGTGTTATCTAACAAGATGCTGGCATTCTGAATAGAAGAGTTAAACTACCAGTAGTACAGTAAAAGTGCCCAATAGAGCACTGTTAATAGAGCATTGCTAATGCTGTGAACAGCCAGGCATAAAAACCAGCTTAGATCTAATGGTTTCTGACATGAGAAGTGACACACAAATCTACTTTGCAGGAACAAATCTTCAAGATCGACTCCAAGTGTGAATCAGGAAAGGGACGCTGTTCTTTCAACCCTAACGTGAATACGGTGTCTGTTATGATCAGTAAGTAAAGATACTCCAGGTTGCTGGGGTCTAAACCCATGTGGTCATGTGTAGGGTGGGTTGATGGAATACCCCAAGGGAGCTGGGCACAGAATTCAGCTTTCCAGGAGCAGTGCCTTTGGTCTGGCTGATGGGCATGAGGGCTGGGTCCATCCCTGTTTCAAGGCTTGTATGAAGCTTAAGATATGTGGACAAATGTAGTGCAGGAGTAAGTGACTGAAAGGGAGGGAGACACAGAAAACAAAAGGTTCTCCGTTTTCCAGATCACACATTTTTTCCCAGGAATACTTTAAACTTTGCATTACCCTGTCTAGCATTTTTATTTGAATGATTTCTGACCTTGTTCTTCCTAGACAGCACTTGTGTCTTATTTAATTATTTTTAAAATCTCAGAGTAGCCAGGAAAAGAAAGCCTGAAGACTTCAGATGCTTTGAATTCCATTTTTGTTATCATCGCTGCTGTAGAGCCCTCCAACTATTGTAAAGCTCTTCATTCTTCAATTGGCTTTATACCCAACCAATTTTGCAATTTTCTTCCATCTGAAAGGCCAGACAGTGAAACAGTAAAGGATTTCTGCTGTGCTTGTTGCACACCTACAAGAAAACTCAAAGGAGGAATACACTTTGTGCAACCTAAGTCATCTGTAAAAGATACTTTTTTTCAACCAGGAAGAGCTGGAAATATATACTCAGTGTAACCTGACCTTTCACATTTGCAGTGTGTTCACACACTTATAGTGCCAAAGCCCTAATTTTTCAGCATGTGCCTGCTCCCTGCTGTATTTTTGGCTATGAAGGGAGCAGCAGTTGCACAGATTTTTGAGACTTTCTTAGTAAATAAAATTTGTTGTACACAGGTACTATGTATTTCACCCAAGGTTTACAAGGCAACAATATGCAATGTTTCTGCCATTCAGCTTCCTAGGAAGTCAATTACATCAATTACATATTGTGTGAAATATTTTCTTTAAAGTCTTACAGATCTTAAGGGAAGCATAATAAAGTCTGTCCTACATGGTCTGTTCAAAATATAAATTGCTTTTTTTTTTATTCCTCATTGCCTATATATTCAGTACAAAGGACAAGTATATCTATTCACAGATTATATGAACTGAACACCTTTAGAGAACAGGCAAATGCTACCTAGATATCTCTCTGAACCTTGGATGCACTTACACCTTTATCTCAATGGTGATCTAGGGACAGTGTTTACAGATACTCACTGTGTAAAGAAAATGTTTATTCGAAGTCAGTGAGATATGGGTTCACTGCTACTCATTACCATTCTGGTATTATTAGGTGAAGCAACTGTTTCCTTTCCTTGTTCCTTCTGGATTTTATATAGCAATATTAAAGACCACTTTTTATGAAATATTGTTTGTACAGTAAGCTGATTTTTTTCTACTATAAGTCTGTGGCAGCTTTGTTCATCTTAATAAACTTTTCATTATCTTCCTTGGTCTTTATTATGTGACAGATTGGATTTTATACTTTCCGTTGCAAAGTTCAGTCACTTCAAAAACATTAAGAGGTAATGATTTTAGCCTCAGTATCCATGCCAGAAATGTGAACATTTTCTAAGTCTCAGCTCATGTTGTAATCAGGGGACTGAGTCAAGGTACTGACTCATCTTTGAGCTTTCTGCAGGAGGAATTCCCTCCTCTTGCTTCAGAAGATAGTAAATAGCACCAGACCAACTAACTCTTCATCAATTAAAGAACCCTTTTTAAATATAGATGCAATTTCTTGACCATTTTGGGCATCACTGGCCTAGAATACAGCAGGAAAGCTGATTCACCCTTCAGAAGAAAGTGGTGCTATAAAAAGAAATTTGAACTTTTTACGGTTTGCTGTTGTACAGAGGTGCATTTGAATCAAAGCAATGAAAAATGTGCTTTTAAGCAGCTTGGCATTACTAGTGTGCAGGATGCATGTCTCTCTCCCCACCAAGACTGTGAAGTATTTATAAAAGCAGACATACCTCATCAGTTCAGTAATTCTCCCCAGTAACAAAGTGAAGTAGAGTGAACTCATTGTGCTGTGCAGACCAAATACTGTGTGGAATTTAAGGATTTTACCAGAAGGAAGTGATGGATCTCTTCTGCTACATGATTAGCAAACAGACACTAGGAATGCTTAAGACATAAGTAATACCGTTGAAATATAATAGGATTAAAATTACATAGTATAGTACTGTTGCTAAAGTGTGTATGTATATGTATATGCACAGGACTGTACATAACATTTAGTGAGAACAATAAACCTGATCTCTTTCAGCCAATTTGTTTCATAATAAGAATAAAGTTCTCATGGATTGAGGCAAGGAGGCACATATACAGAATCACTTATAAATTTGTACATATGTAACATAATTCTGTCAATATCTGCTGCAGAGGTAAACACTTCGGCAACATGCAGCAAATGCATTGCTTAAATCCCGGGTGTATGAATCTTGTCATCTCGGGGCGAGGTGACAGCAGAAGAGTGGCTGCTGGATGCCCTGCCAGGGTTCAGTTCAGGCTCCAGTTAGCAGCAGAAAAGCACAGTCTCCAGAGTCCTGATTCTCTCATGAGCTTCTCTATAGTCTTCCATGCTGATTATGAGCACACACACACACACACACAGAGAGCATGAAAATAGCCTCAAGTATTTCTGAGCCTGTGACTCTTGCCAGCTTGACCACACTCTCTGGGTAGTCCAGGAGTACAGACAAAAACATCAGTTAAAGGACCCAGCTGTACTGGAATGTATTCAGCCACCACTCCCACTCTGAGAGTTACAGTTTATTTTAGCTACTGTTTTCTGCTCTGGGGTTTTATTGTCATTAGTCAGTGGAAATTGCTTGGTTATTCGCAGAGTAGAAAATGACAGTATATGTAATTATAATTTTAATTATATATACATATGTTTATGCACACACACAGACTCAAACAGATAGACATACTGACTGAGTTTTCAGCCCTGCACAGGGAGTGGAAGCTCACAGTTCTGTGGATGTAGGAGTTGCATGTCTCATTCTGCTCAAGCATAATGACCCTATATGTAGAACCAAGTACACAAAAGGGGACAACTGTTGCTCCATATTACTCTGAGTAAAGTACAATAATATGTTTGTCTGGCCTCTGCAATACTGAAGTCAGCTTAAGGCTGCCTGGGACAGCCATAAAAACGCTGCTGGTAAAAAGTGGCACTGATCCACTCACTGCAATGGATGTTGTACCAGTTTACAGCAGCAATAAATTCAACCCAGTCACTTCATCTGATTCTGTAACACAAAAAAAAAAAAAAAATTCTTTGAAGTGCCTACTCAAGATACTGAATGTGATACTTTTTGATAACACTAGCCTTATTCTCCAGTGGTCCTTAGCAGTGCAAATGGAGCAACTAAACTTCCTATCAAGAACGGTTTCCCATGTATGTAGCTCTGCTGTGGCATTTAATGGTACAGTTCCATAAAGTCTCTAAGAAAAATCTGATTACTCTCATGCATTCTAGGTTAAGTCTTTGTAAATCAGAGAAAACTTCATTCCCATGACACACTATTTATGTGTATAGACTTCTGTGTAAATAAAGAGCTGATGAATTTAAAATAAACTTTTGTTTTCCCAAAAGCCATAACAATTCTCCCTCCATTTCAATTCTTTTCAGATGAAGAGCTTTTTTCAGGAATGTATATTGATTTCATGGGGACAGATGCAGCCATTTTTCGCAGTCTGACCAAGAGGAATGCAGTGAGGACTGACCAGCACAACTCCAAGTGGCTGAGTGGTGAGATGCCTTTAATTTACCAGATTTTTAATGGGTGTCACAGAAATTCTGCTTTCCTTTGCTTAAAACAAAGACCTTATCTTTCAAAGAGCTTGTCTCTGAATTTAATTTATGAAGTTGAACCATGAAGAAATGTGTGTAAATACAAACTAGACAATGCACAGATGTGGAGAGATCCCTGCATGAACCAAGCTCCTAGGCCATCCCACCTGAGGGGCTTTTTTGCATTAAGGCTGAACCAAGTTGTTTGAGGGCAAGCATATGAAAACCTTTCCAATGGCAATTGGTCAGACAGTCTGATTTCTAGAAAAGTGCCTTCACCTTTATTGAATATTGCCTTAAATCAGTGTTTGATTCTAAGCCACTAGCTTCAGTTAATTGAAGGTGATCCATCTCTGCACAGAAGATTCACCACTCCTTGCATTCAAAATGTGTGCAGAAGAGTGTCCCACTGTCAGAGAAGTCAATGAGGATCACTGCCGTTTATTTCAGTGGTGAGGAATTGGTTATCTAAACACAGTAGAAAAACTCATTTCTGAGTGTAATCACGTAGCTTTTTGCTTCATTGACATCACTGTGAAAATGCTCCCTGTCTTTACTGATAAGAAGACTCCTTCCAATGAAACCAATTTAAATTAAAATGATGGTGAATCCACTGAGCAGAGAGGTATGTGTGAAAGGTTATAGAGAGCAACTTAACACAGCAGTTATGGTTTTAAAAAGCCTTCAGGTTTTTTGTCTTTGATATTTTTTATGGTAACTTATTATTCCTGTCTGCTGTGACTGCAATGAAATCACATGATTTCAGCCACAAATTCACTATGAAGGGGAAACTATGTCTGCTCTCTAATATTTTTTTCTGTTTGTTATACATTCTTACACTTATCTGCGCATCCTAACATGTGCACCCTAAAATGAATTAGAGAAAAAGAAATTTTTAAAATGCCTGATTTCTGGAAAAATCTACCTGTTCAAAACAGGTACTTGAAAGTACAATTTATTTCCATGTTCTTTTAGAGCTAGAGTAATGACATTTGTTACATTAACTGAGAATAAACTTACGTGAACAGAAAAATGCTGCAGTCTAAAGAGAGTTTTCTGTCAGACATTCAACCTTTGTATCAGACTGTTTCAAACTTTGTACTGCACTTCAACTGAACAAGCAATCTTGCATGATCATTGAAAAGACAAAGCCCCCATGCAGACAGAGGGGCCACTTCTTCCTTCGATCAAAGGAGGTATTCTGTGAGCTCCTGCACTGTCCTTTATATGCTTGCTAAGATTATAAATTATTTATATGCCTATTATTATATTTATATGCTTGTTAAGGTTATAAATTATTTTGCTCTCTCCCTAATCCCCTGTTTCTAGTGTTTTGCATGAACATTTGATTATGTTTACCTGCTCTGATATGAAGTCAAATGCTGTTCAAGCATTTGTGTACCCTGCTTTCATTTTCTGGGTTACACAAATTGTTTTCCTCTCTTATTTATGAACCTTATTTGTGATATTTCTAAGCTCTTCCAGTTTACTTTTATGCTTTGTCTCAATGAGAGTTTCCTTAGGTGTCCCAGATAATAGACTGATTCTTCCTTCTTTCTCTAAGTCTTTGAGTCTCTGTAGTAATCTAATACCATTGCTTCTGGACTGCTCCTCTAAAAATTTGCTGTGAAAGAAAATGTGAGTATGCAAACATATGGCTGCCAGCAAGGCATTTACCTGTTGATATTTGGTATAGTCAGCATTTCCTTGAAGCAGTCAGTGAATGTCAAATCATTCGTTGCTTATACTGATACATCTTTTGGTTTCATTCTTTTGGTAAACTTTTTCATTTCAGAGCCTATTTTTGTGGATGCTCATGTTATCCCAGATGGCACTGACCCAAATGATGCCAAAATCTACTTCTTCTTCAAAGAAAGACTCACAGACAACAGCGGCAGCACAAAGCAAATTCATTCAATGATTGCAAGAGTATGCCCAGTAAGAACTATTTTGTTTATTAGGTTGCTGGGATAAGCTGTTAATGTGACATGATAACCTAAAAGACTAAAAGTTTTGATTTGACGAAATTTCCTATTTCTCTGTCACCATTCATAATTAAGAAGAGCTGTTACTGAACTCACAGCTGGAGTCTGAACAGGTTATATGTATCTGACTATATGTGTAAGACTATGGAAATGTAGAGGTTCAGGGATTTGTATATTTCTCTGACTGAGTCGGAATAGTTACCAGTGTTGAATTTTCAAACTTGCTGTCTTTGGCACAAATAAGGCTCATTATTTTCTTAATAAAAAAGAGCTTTAAGCAATGAAGGCTTTCACACGCGCACACTCAAAATATTTAAAGCACATCAAAAATATTAAGCTTTTAAATTGGTGGATTTAACTTTCAAATGGTGTTTTCATTTTTGCAACATCTGTTCTTTCTGCTTGCTTGTATTGATGCATGTGTGAGCCTAACTTTAAAAACGTGCACAGGAAATTTAATTTCGGGAGTTAATGGCTAGCCTGGGCAATAATTAATTTTTTTCACAGCACTCCTCCTTGTCTCTATTTCAGTTTTTTTGTATCTCTAATCAACTGTAGATGAAAAATTATTGAATCAGCTATTAATATCTCTGGCGAAATCAATTTTTTTTAATGAGAGAAAAATTATAAATGAACAATTGCTGCTAGCCTGTTCATTCCATCCTTTGGAAGGTTTCAGGAAGTTCATTGTGAGTGTTTATATATTCCCTGTCTTTAATTTGGGTTTTCTTTAGAATTTGATGCTTTGTGATGTTGTTGTGCCTGGGTGTGAAGGTGTTTGTCTTTCTCTGGCTATATGATGAGGCATGTGATCTTTTTTATAATCTCCATTCTCTGTATTTTAGTGAGAGTGCCTAAAGGCCTTTTTTGGGTATTTTGCAAGAAGATGTTTCACACAAGTACAGCTGTATGGTTTTTTTTTTACTGTTATAATGAAGCCCAGATGATTTTTGAAAGACCTAAGCCTTTTTAGACTTACACTGAAGCCAGTAGAAGAATCCCAAGGCCAATGAAAATAAATCTGAGCCATTCATATTTGTATACTTGTATACATACCATCATATTCATGTATCAACACCTTTGAGACTGGCAAAATATATTACCCCCTGAAAAGGCTCCTTATAAGTCACCAAAAATGTTGAATTACCAACTCCAACAGCATCAGTGGAACATACACAGCACTTTATTGGAATCACATTTCAATAGCTTCTACATTTTGGTTTTTCTCTTTCCTTGGGTGACATCATGTCATGCAGTTTGGAGGACACTGCTCTTACGTAAGGCATTCAGCAGCGCTGTTAGGATCTGTCAGTGCTGCATCACCTGGTTTGGCAGTCACAGTTCCCACCTTGAACCATGGAAAATTGGAATGATCCTTGAGTGAGCTGTGACCAAGCCATCTCTGGACCAAGCTAGCAGGACTTGAAACAGTGCATAACTAGCTTGAGCTACACTAGCCATCGTTTCTGAATACTTTTAGAGCACCCACCTCATGTGCCAGCATGGCTTACTAGGTCAGGTGCAGCTGTGCTGCTGTCAGGACTAGCAGAAACATCTCTCTGTAGAAACCTGAGACCTTTTAGATAGCATGAACTTTATCCTGGGTGTCAGTGAGGGATGCAGAGCTCCACAATCACTTCCAATCATAACAGCATACACTGCTGATACACAAAATCGACTTCCCAACCCTCCAACTCTGCTAGCCCAGCAGAGAAGGTCCACTCAGAAAACTATTCTTGTTTTTTTCTGCATATAGAATGTTTAGATAAGGGGATTTGGCTTAGGCCTATCTATTTTTAATATTAAATTTACCAGATAATTATCTAGGTAAAGAATTAACCTGAGAAAAATGTGGGAAAGCACAATAAAATGTTAACTGTGTTTTATTTCTTTTCTGAAAATAATATTTCTTTCCAGAATGACACAGGTGGTCAGCGCAGTCTTGTGAACAAGTGGACAACATTCTTGAAAGCAAGACTTGTGTGCTCAGTAATGGATGAAGATGGAACAGAAACATATTTTGATGAACTAGGTATCACAATAAACATTCCTCAAAATTTAATCTAAATGCTACACCCTGTGCATATTTAATGACTGATTTTCATTCTGTTTCTTAGTCAAGTTGCTAACAGTGAAATCATAGCACTAGAAGTCCATGACAAAATTCCCCTTGCAGTTTTATGACAGCAAAAGAAAAAAATTCTTCATAAGTCTCTCTGTGTATTTATCATTACCTTTGAAGTAAAGGTAATTAATCTTGACTATGTAAAACAATGATGTATGTAGAGAATTAATATTTGGAAGGAAATATCTCATTGATACTCTTACTATTCTGCTACTAGCTTGGATTACAGTAGAGGGTTTTTAACATCCCTTTGAAACTGTTTCTTACACCACTGTGTAACATGCAGCTTTTCCATAGTGCATTTTTTCTATTTTTTGATCACAGGGTAGAGTCCTCAGTTTGGTAATTCAAGATAATACTAATAAATCCTGTTACTGGCACCAACAATAACACTATCCATAAATATAATTTCTCAGGAATTATTCAGTCACATAATTTCTTGTTTCAACATGTGAAGTATTGTAAATATTCAATGCATAATCTATACAGCAATCACAAGAGTTTTCTTTTCATGAAGGAATTAATAGTTGCATATCTTGATACCTATATGCCAAACAACATTACCAGAAAGTTTCAAATTCTATATTTTCTGTAGCTGAGATGCATGAAATCACAGTTCTAAATTCAGGTATTGGAAGATTTGGTACATACTTTACTATAAATATAAATAATATAAGCAGCTAATGTGCCCTGCACTGGGTCTGCATCTGGTTCTGATCTTCTCTCCATTGTATCCTCTCTCTCTTTTCTTGACTGTTATTCCTGATTCCCACCATAGCAAATGGGGTTTGGAGTCTTTTTGAGTTTATATATTGACAACTATTTGGTGTACTTGCTTTGGTTCAAGGTTTCAGTGGAACCTGACTGGGTCTGGGATCATATCTAGCTTGCTCTAGCTCGGAGTGTGCAAGGTGCTTGGAGGACTGATTTTCTGAAGTTCACAGTGCCTCGGCACTGCCACAGCAGCTCATCTTTCAGAACTGTTATTTACCAACCCCCTCCTCTACAACAAAGCAGTAGGATAACTGCTTTTAGTTTCTTGTATGACAAAATGTAGGACCACAGTGAATAGGAGACAATGCTCTCAGCGTGGGCTCCCAGCACAATTCCCTAGCAAAGAGGAAGAATACAATCACAGCTGGAAATTCAGAAAACTAGGAGAGAGCAAACACATGCTTCTGTGTTCATGTATAATGCAGGAGAGTATAACACTTCCAGTTCTGCATGGTGAAGTCTTTTGCTTTTGACATATTGAAAAGAATATTTTAAAAATTCAGTGGGTTAAATGAAAGAGCCACATAAATTAATGGAAAGCTAAAAAACGTATTCTGTGATAAAAAGCTGAAACAGTTCAGTCTTTTTTGTGTTGTAAATTAAGTTTAAGAGGTAGCATGATTATAGTTATTAAAAACATTTGTAAGGAGAAACTGTCAGAGATTAAAGTAGTTTTCACTGAAGTGCAAAAAAAAATCAGAGGATCAGAGGTAATAGTGGGTAAATTCATTTCAGTGAGTAGGTACAGTGCAGTAAATAAATCCCTACATAACAGGAGGCAGGAGGTTTACATCTCTCACAGTCTTTACTACAAAGCTGCCTGACATTCATATCATGTTGAAAATGTGCTAGTGAGGGCACTCCAGCGTGTTCTGGACAATAAAACACCTAATTTCCCTGTTTTCAATTACATCCATCTATGGGAGCTCTTTGTCTATAACCTACTGCAACTTTAATGTTTTCCTACTGCTAAACAACCTGCTGAAACAAGATGTAGCTGAGAAAAATGTGTGACATATATCCTGAATGTATTTGAAAATCTTTGCTTCCTGTCTCCGTAAGGCTAGAGGGCATGGAGTTAATTTCCAAATTTGTTTCTGAATGTTCAAGTGTTAGATTTATGTGTATATGGTCTATTCATGTGGTAAGTCTCCTTTTTCCCATTCAAGTCTCAGATAAAACTACTGTTGAGTTTAGGAGGAATAAGAACATCAATTCATCTGGAAAATAACGTTTTTCTTACTATTCAATATGTTTATCTTTCTTACAGAGGATGTATTTCTCCTAGAGACAGATAACCCCAGAACAACACTGGTGTATGGAATTTTTACGACATCGAGGTAAACATGGAGATTTGAAAAAAATTACCTGAACTGCCTGATTTTCTGTATGAAAACTTACTGATATTTTGTGGATGAGGCTGTGCTGGGCAATTTTCTGTGTCTGCTGCAGTTGTGGTTTGCATGCAGGAGTCTCAATATCATTGCTGTTGGTATCTATGTAAGAGCTATGCTTCTTGGAGCAAACTGCTTCCTGACACACTGTCAGCTGCCACTGGGAAAACATTTCCGTGAAGGGCCACTTGTCACTGCTCAGCAGTGGAAACCTAAATGACTTCAACACAGTGAACTCATGTGGCATCTGAGAGCGCTTAACACCTCCTGAAGAACATCCAGCACCCTGGAGGATCAAACCAGGAATTCTTACATGAATTCATACAAATCATTTCCAGTCTGTCAGCTGGCTGATGATCACAGAGATGGCAAGTAACCATATTGGCTTCAGTTGGCTGCAAAAGGACAAGCCTACGTGGCATTTGGTCTCCTCCTTGCAGCTCCCTGTTACCAGTCAGTTGTATTCACTTACTGTCTGGTTTAGAAAGCATTTTCTGAGTTCCCAAGGATGGGGAAAGCACTAGATATGGCTTACTATGCTGAAACTCTCCACAAAGATAGACTGACAGATGCACCAACAGATTCTACCACCTCTACCTTCATTTTTTTATTTTTCCTCTTGCCCTCACTACATAGTGTTAACACAGAGTAAAATTGGTTACTATCCCCTGATTTCTGATGTGCTACCCTTTATTATTTAGCTGTTTTTTCTTACATTCAAAGAAGTCTTCTGGTTAGTTTTTTTTTATTTCCATTTAATTGATTTTATCAAATTAGAAAATTATGTAATTTATTATTAATAATTCCTTTAATGGCAATCTTTAGTAAAAAAAAATCCGTTCAGATTTTTTCTCTAGTAGACTTCTTTCACCAGGATATAGGGGTCTGCTTACTCAAATATGTAAATATGACAGGAGAATGTGATTCTGTGATATTTAATTGGGGGAAAAAAGCATCACATAACTTGTAAACTTAGGTGCTGTCCATAATTCCTACCTCACAAAAGGAGAAAAAGATGAGCTTATGTTTAGTAGTAAAACCACACTCATCATTATGTTGGGGATGCAGCATGACTGAACTGGAAACACTTGTACCTAATTCTGGTATTTCTCAGTGGAAATGAGATTTGACTCACAGGACCATATAAGGTGACAAAAAAAGAAAACTTCACTTTTTCCTGGCTCTCAAGCTATTTTCTCTCTCTACTGAAGTTTTTACATATGCATTTCTGTTATTGTGAACCACATGGTCTATTCTTGCTTTATTTTTGTTCAACTATAGTTAAATACAGAAACCATATGGATTTTTTACTCCTTAATAGTTCTTGTATCTTCATCTCTGTAGACTTCCAACTCGTAACAGTAGCAAGAGAGAAACATCACAGGAAGTAATAACTACTAGTATTTTTATCTAAATCATACAGAAGGAAACCAAGTAATACTAAACTAAATTATTTTAGTGTCATAATATGCTGTAAATCTAACATAAAACATCTGGAAAGACTAAATGTACTTCTCAAAATCTGTTAATACCTAGTAAAATTTCCACACATACCATAATCCATCTAAAAGGTTCATTCTACTAATCCATATATGGCTGAGAGCGATGAGGATTTAACTTTGTTGTTTATATGCTATGTATAATGTTTTCAGGGTTTTTTGTGGAGTGTTTTTTCTTCTTCAGTTGAAAACAGTTAACACCAGGCAGATTTTAGACTGTCTGGAGATTGCACTTTTTAAAAGTAAATATCACAAATCTTGCATGCAGTGAGAGGAAAAATGAAGGAGTTCATTCACTGTAGTCAGCCTTAGCATCAATCTGGAAATTTTTCCCCTTGTGCCCTTCATCATCATGGGGTGATGGAGACCATTCAGGGCTTGTGCTACCTGGACCCCTGGCTGAATCTAGAGCAGTGGGAAGAACATGCCCTTTTCTTAGGCAAATCCCTTGGTTCTCCTCAGGAAGGTTCAAACTTGAGTCTTCATAAGACTAGTTTTATGGGATTTGAGGACAGTATAGGAGTAATTCCTTTACAGCTGCATCATGTCCCCATTTTTTTTCAAAAAAGCTGGAAACTGATTATAATAATCCAACCCATTGTAATTGCTCTGGATGTTTTGATTAATATTTTAGCCATGTATTTTAGGAGATTCATGGAGGTCTTGTGGTTAATATACTGGTAGGGAGTTCTGGAAACCTGTGCTGAGCTTGGCAGTACAAAGTTTATAAAGCTCCTGCCTCACTGAAGTCAGCAATATTTTTGCCATTGATTTAACTGGAGCCAGATTATATTTCTTCTATATTTAGCATTAGGAAATCTTCTTATTGCACCAGTAGGGTAGTGCCTGCCTCTCTCTTTTTTCAGTTCACTGTTCAGAAAGGTGCTAAGTTTTAAGAAGTTGTGTTGCATATTGGGCAGCTAGATTAGTTGATTTTAAATGGTTTTAGTCCATATAAAAGCAATAAATTGTATAAAATATTATGTTAGAGGTATCTTTCATCATTGGACCATGCAAAATTAGGGAAAAGCTATAAAAAAAGTTGGCAGATGGCACTGCTAACTTTTTCTTGTCTTCTAGCTCCATATTTAAAGGCTCAGCCGTGTGTGTGTATCATCTGTCTGACATTCAGACTGTGTTCAATGGACCATTTGCACACAAGGAGGGCCCAAACCACCAGCTGATTCCATATCAGGGCAGAATTCCATACCCACGACCTGGCACCGTAAGTACAAAGATGTTTATTCAGTCTTGCCAATTGCTTGTCTTTGTTTAATGCATAAATAAATATTATTTATTCCAGGAGAAAAGTCTGTATGTGACTATGACAGTTACAATTCAGAACTATTTTATTTGCTTTCCAGTTGCCTACAAATCCAACTGCAAATCACGTAGTGTCTAGAAGTCTTCTAGAAAGAGTGAAAAGTCATGTAAAATGTTAATTGTTCTTTCTCTTTCTGCTTCAAAGATGGTAAAAATTGGTTCATTAGGTGATAGTCTTCTTGTTTGTATGTGCATTTCCATTTTGTGGATACATTTGAGCAAAACGTAGCTAAATAAACAAGCATGTAAAGACGGCATTGTTAGTGTGTTCCACACCCTGGATCCAAATGCCTGTAAGTCTGTCTTCTGTCTGTATGAATTTTCTTTATTTCTCCGGAGTCTTGCACCTCTACTGAGATGCTTAGGAGATGTAGTAGGAGGTTTAGAGAACGAGGTTTCTGGGACTTGTCACTTGACTAAGTCATACAATGCCAGTTTCTGAATCTTAGAAGAGAGACTTAGAAATAAATGCATTTTCTTGCCATTCAGTTCACTGTAGTCTTCCTCATAAGAATGCTTTTTGTATGCCTTGCTTTCAGGACTTTCTTTCACTGTATCAGGGGTAGTAGTAATCTTCAATAAATTCTGTACACAATTAGAGCTAGCTCTGTTTCCAAGTTATTTAAAATTATCTCATGAAATATTTTAAAGAAAACTATTGTTTTTTCTTACTTTTCAACTTCATGGCATATAAAAATTGCTGTTAATGTACTTTTTTCATTATTTATTTGCTTAACTATACTTAATTTGTATTTAGCAAAAATGTGACATCTAATATTTAGATAAGCTTTAATGAAGAATGTATGAACTTTCTCTAGAATTGTCTCTGAATCCATATTTGTTAAATGAAGTATGGTAGTGTAGGGGTGTGTTGACTCCTATGAAGTCTTACAGCTTCTTAAGTATGAGAATGAAATAAGTGTGCAGAGAATCATAAGTTATCTCTCAACAATGCAGTCATACTTTTTTTTAGAATAACACATTGTTGCTTTCCCATTCATCATAGGAAATTAAATTTCATTTTAATTTTTCCAGTCCCTGTGAGAACCTTTAACCATATCACTATTTCAGTCTGATTTGTCTTTGTGCTGCAAAATCTTGTTCTCTTTCTCTCTTTCTCTCTCATACATGGAATAGCTCAGATACATTGAATAGCTCTCTGTGTTCACACAATTCTTCATGACATTTTAGTGCCATTGTTGCTGGCTATAAGAGTTAGGACTTTACATTCCCAGATCTCTAGAATTAACTAATCAATACCTGACATTCCACCAAGGTCTAATGCTAGCATTAGTCTTTCCTTGCAATTAATTCATACAGCTCTAATCTAATGAGTTCACTGAGGCTTTAAAAAGAAAAGACCCATTTAAACAGGAAGTTTCATACTCTTGTGATTAGTCACATTTCAAAGTTTCTTGCTGCTTCAGAGTATTTTGTTTGTATGCGTTTCCTCAACCACTGCCATGTTTTTCTTGGTTCACCTCATGGAGGCTTCTGAGGTATTCCAGATGGGCTTAAAGAAGTTGGGCAACACGACAGAAAGGGGGAAAAAGTCAGATTTGCATTTAACATGGTGAAAGAAATTATCTACAGGATAGATAATTTCTGGAATATGAAAATTTCCAGATATGCTGATGAGTTCTGAATTGGAACATAAATTCTTAGATCATAGCTCATGGAGATTCCTTTAGATGACCATTGCTGGTTTTTGGATCGCTGGCTTTTTTGTGCTTCCTCATGATTCAGCCACAACACAATATCCCTAAGTCATATTTTCTAAGATGGAATTTCTTTGGTTTTGCTTTTATTTCACTGCCAAAAAAAAATTTCCATTTTTCAATATGTGCCACAAACTTTACTTCTCACTTACAGCAAATCATCTCTGAAAATCGAGACATGGGGATTTTTCGCCGCTCAGAATTTGTGCTCAAAGAGTTAACATGATTATCCATGTTTGCAGTCTGTGAGGCTTGATCTTTTCTCTGGAATGTACTTTTTTTGTAACTTCTGGGATGCTGGACTAGACAGGGATGCTTTTTATATGACATGGAAAATCCTACTTTGCAGTTGCCTAAAGAGATATTCATACTAAACCTCTGGATAGAAATGAAAGTTCATCATGTCGCAGTACACTGGATAAACAATGGAAAGGCTTCAGTGCAGCTTCAGTAGGATTAAATAAAGCAATGGGTTCTTTTGGCCATGATCAACTCGGCAGTGTTTGGCTGGCCTTCACTAAATACCACAGGTTTCTTATTTCTCCACAAGCAAAACTTATGGAAAAAAAATACATAATTGGCAGCTTGCTACTAAATTCAGTGATGTTTGAGGGTAGTTTACATTTTTCAGAGTTTACAGAAATAGTTTTTGTACCTACAGCATCTCACGGAATATGCTGTAAATTAAAGATTTCTGATAATTGATTGTGAACATAAAATTGTGTAGACAAGTTCTTGAGTGAGTTGTGAAGGATGCCCATTGAATCCCTGCAGGAAAGGGAGAGCTTATATCAGTATCATCTTTTGCTTGTCACTGGTTTAGCAAAAGAATTAATTGATTAAAGATGTTTGTTAAGACTTTGCTCGGAACAATTATATAATGTAAAAGTTTTTAGGGTCATGCTGGTGTGAATCATAGCACAGACATTTTTGCAAGAAGTCACAGACAAAAGTCTTATGACTCCAAGTCGTAAATGGAAGGGTTGAAAGTACCAGAGAAAGACTTTTAATTGAGCTATGTGAGACAGGAAAGTTTAAGTTGAACTGTTTGTGAAACAGAATCCCTCTTGAAAGGAACTGGGGTCTGGCAGAGCACTACCAAGTAGAATAATCTTGCTAATGATGAATGCAGTTCTTTTTAAAGCATTTGTTGCTAATCTTAACAGATAGTTCCATACATGTACTGGAATGTGGATGAATGTGCCAGAGAGGGTAGAGCAAGCAAGATAATAAGAATTCGACTTTGTGAGCAATCTTAGAGCATTAACATATAGCATTATTTCTAATGAAAGCCAAAACAAAACCCTTAGTATAAATATGAGCCCAGAAAAATAAATCATCAAGGATGTCAGATGAGACAAATAACCCATGTCTGAGCTGAGTTGTGGTTCTTCTTCCTGGAGGGAGCTGATGCCAGAGCAATTTCTTTTAAAGATTTCCTACCAGAGCTGTTCTACTTTGTATAACTAATTAACTCCTAATTGAGCCAGAAGAGGACTCTAAAGCCTGTGATTAGGCTGAAGTCCCCTCTCTACTTGTTTCCTGGTGTGCCCAGTGAATAGTTTATTGGGTGCACAGTACAGAACAGCTTTTAGCAGTGAGAGTAGAACAGGCACTCCTGCCTGTGGTTACGGGGATGCCCCGGAAGGTGAAGACACAAATTCTAGCATTGCATCTCATCAGGTAGGTTGACACATGACTCACATATCCCCAGGAGTTTCCAAGTCTCTCAGAATATGATTCATTTTATATAATTTTAGCCAGCTAAAAGCAGGGTGTTTAGTCTGAATTACTGACTACAGAGGAAACCTAAGAATAAATGCCTGACTTTAAGAGAGTAGAAGTCAGGTGAGGTAAATCTCTCCCTAAGATACTGGCTATTTTGGGTCTGTGGTTTTGACCAGAAACTCCATCCTAGATGTAAGAATGGCCCTCGTCAAAATAAACAAATTTCCATCAAGTGCTTTTTATTGTACAAATCATTTTCCAATTGGAAAAATACTGTGTTGAAACACTTCTGAATATCTCCAGTACTCTGAGGAGAGTTTCACAGGTCAGAAATATGGTAAGGGGAAAAAATGAAAGCTCAAGAGCAGCAATAAGAAGTGAAGTAGTGGTAGCTGGAAAAAAAGCCAAGTAAATTAACATAGGTACATCCAGAACTTTGTACCAATTACTGACATAGCTCTGATTTCTTCACAGTTTCCTGTTAGTTTCAAACTCAGTAAAGAGTTGAGTTTTCTAAGATTGCTTTTATTTTGTCGTGAGGCCCAGAGTGCCTCAGAGGTGATTATTTGGATGGTGCTTTATTATATTTAAAGAAGCATCCAAAGTATTCATGGACTTCAGTTGCTTCTAAGGCATAGGGGAAAGTATAGACCACCTTTTCAGGTATAAATAAGTTATTATGGGACTCCCTCATCAATTCCATATTATTGCTCTTTCAAATGAAGATGAGTCACAGGCCCTTTCATCATCTTAGAATCAGCATAATGACAAGAGGGTTATTGGCCAAATAGCAATTAAGTATCAGATTTTGTCTTCTGCCTTTGTACTAATTCTGTAAAAAAAATGCAGAAGTTTGGTATCTTCCCATACCAATCTCTTGAGGTTTGTTGTTTTGGTTTTTTTTCTACAGGCTGTTTAGAAGCATAAAACATTTAGAAATATGTTCAGAAGTACAGATCTTTGCCATCAAGCTGAATTTTAAAAGTGAAAAAATATATTTTGGTTTGTTTTATCAGAAGTTACAGGTGTTCAAAGTGTAGCTATTCAACACTTCATTCCCCTTACTGGAATATAGTAGCTTTTGGCTCAAGTTTGAAGTGATTTTTTGGGAATTTCCTTTGCCAACTATCTGTGCAAATTTATAAATTATCTGGAGATGAAAACTCTCTAAAAGATGTACTGTTCATCATTACTGTGCATGTTTCTTACAGTGTCCAGGAGGAGCCTTCACACCCAATGTGCGGACAACCAAAGAGTTTCCAGACGATGTTGTGACCTTCATTAGGAATCATCCTCTGATGTTTAATCCCATTTACCCAATACACAAGAGGCCTTTAATCATCCGGATAGGGGCTGACTACAAGTATACAAAGATTGCTGTGGATCGAGTGAACGCTGCTGATGGAAGATACCATGTCTTGTTTCTTGGAACAGGTAAGACAAATTTGGCAGCATTCACTTTCCTCTGTTGCAATGTAATCTGCAATCAACTCTGATTTTTACAATTTACAGCTTTCAGAAATATTTGTTTAAAGTTTGCAATCTACAGGAATGATATAGAAATCCATTAATTCTTTTCTTTTTACTTTCTGTACATTTTCCTATTTACTATAGACATCAATTATGTGCAAGAGATACAATGTATTGATCTTGATTTTGAGACAAAAAACAACACCAGTGTATATTTTATTGTATCTAAATTATAATATTTCTCTTGAATATGTTATGTCTGCAGTATGATTCCACGTTAGATTTGATGATCTCTAACACAAGAAAAAAATACCAAAATCTAGCTTTATAATTTTTTATACTCTCATCATCATTATTTAGTATATGCTGTGTAAGCTGCTTCTGAAGAAATACACAATCTGATCAAGATGTTGCAAAGGGAGAAACAACTCCTCCAGAAAGCAGTAATAATATGGAAGTACTTAGCAGAGAAAAAGAAACAAATGGTTGGAGTCCTAGCAGTAGTGGACACAGAGAACTTGATCCAAGTATTCTAAAATAATTTCTGTCTAATATAACCTATATTTTATTTTTACTTACATCAAATTTGAGTATTGTTTTATGCATCTGAAGTCCGCAGGGAACAGGTTAAGAGATTCTTGTACTGATCAATTTTGATTTTTTAAAATATTCTGATATTAATCACACCCTTTAGATTGAAGCAGACAAGTAGAGTGGTACTCGGACTGGACCCTAGGACTCACTCACATCTAAAACTCCCACTGGTTTAGCAGGGCATTAGAGGTTGATAGGCACAAAGGCTAATCTTTTTATTTTCTTACTTTCAAGTAGAACAAGGGAAGAGAAACCTAGAACAAATATATCTCTGAACATCATAAAATGATTACAGAGATGGCTTGCATTGCTTTTATGGTTCACATATTATTGGAGTCCTGATTGTTTTCTGCTTATAGAATAACTGTCTGCCAACAAACTCTCATGAGGCTGGGAATAACCATCTTGTTCTAATAGATTAGGAAGCGAGTGCTAAAAGAATCTCTTAAGAATGTCAGGCTTCTATAGGGAAAGGATTAAAAGTAACTTTCTTCACTCTTCTTAGAAAAACCTCTCCAACTATCAAAATCAGCAGGGTGCCTATGTGCCAAATGAGCCCAACTGCACACTGTGCTGTGTGCGCAGAAGTATATCCAGCAAGCAGGTTGATGGAAAGGATTTTTCCCTGTATTTGGCTCCTGTTGGGAGTACTGTGCCCAGCTGTGGGCTCACTAGTACTAAGAAAACATTAACCTAATGGAACTAATGGAGCAAGATCAGCTGAGGGACTGTATGATGTGATGTATGAGAAAAAGCTGAGAAAATGGATTTATTCAGAGAAAGCTAAGGGGAGACTTTAATGCTGTTGACAACTATCAAATGGGTGGGTACAACTACCTAGTGGGGAAAAAAAACAGATGGGCACTCTTCTCAAGGTGCTCAGTGCAAGGTGAGGGATTTCACATAAGTTGCAATGTGGGACAGTGCTATTTGATAAAAATTATATATATTTTATCATAAATATGATCAAACGGTGGAAAAAGGATCCAGAGAGCTTATGAATTCTCCATCTGCAGAGACTCAAAAGATTCAAAACCCAACAAACACAGCATTGAGAAGCCTGCTCTAATAGGACTCGCTTTGAGTGTGGGACTGCACCAGATGTCTACTACAGGCTACAGGTTTCTGCAGTTCAGTGAAAGGAAAACAAAACCACTCCATTCATGTGAGGCTGTGGATGGAGAAAATGAGAAGGGCTAAAGCCCAGCAAGAACTCAATCTGGCTTCTTCTGTAAAAGACAATAAAAAGTATTTCAATGCATACATTATCAGTGAAAAGAGAGTTAAGGAGAATTTCCATCCTTTACTGGAAACAGTGGAAAGGCTGAAGTACTTAATGCCTTCTTTGCTTCAGTCTTTAGTAGCAAGACCAGTTTTGCAGGCTCCCAGCCCCTGAGCTGGAAGACAGGAATAAAACAGGCTGGAAGCCTCCATAATCCAAGGAGAAGTGGTCAGTGACCTACTACACCCTTTAGACACACACCAGGTCTTGGGGCTGGATGGGATCTACCCAAGGATACTGAGGGAGCTGGCAGAGTGCTTGCCAAGCCACTTTCCATCATTTAGCAGCAGTCCTGGCTAACTAGGAGGACCCAGCTGATGGGAAGTTATGTGATGCCCATCCACAAGAAGGGCCATAAGGAGATGTGGGGAACTACAGACCTGTCAGTCAGACCTCAGTGCTGGGGAAGGTTATAGAGTAAATAATCTTGAGTGCCATCACATGGCATGTGCAGGACAACCAGGGATCAGACCCAGCCAACGTGGGTTTGTGAAAGGCAGGTCCTGCTTGACCAACCTGAGCTCCTTCTATGACCAGGTGACCCACACAGTGGATGAGGGAAAGGCTCTGGGTGTTGTCTGCCTGGACTTTGGTAAAGTCTTTGACACCATTTCCCACAGCGTTCTCCTTGAGAAACGAGCTGATCATGGTCTGGCTGGGAGCAGGCCATGATCAGCCTGCTGGGGATAAAACTGGCTGGAAGCTGGGCACAGAGAGTGGAGGGGAATGGAGTTACATCCAGCTGGTGGCTGGTCCCCAGTGGTATTCTTTTAAATCTTTCCCCACCTAAACGATTCTATGATTCCATGTTTTTCCCCCAAACCTTTACCAAGTTAAAGCTAGAAAACTATAAAAAAGTTGAAATGTCCTTTAAATCACAATTTGATAGTAAGCATTTTAATAACTCTGCAAGAGGTAAACATAGGTAATTTCATTTTATTGTTGGTGATCATCTGACTATTTTTAGGCGATCGATGAGGCATCATACGCATACATGAGCTGTTAAAAACATAAACATACTTGAGGTTGTTCTTATGTTAATCCTCCTCCGTGTATCAGCACAGGACCCCTTATGGATCAGATACAAAAGTGCAGCTCTTGATACTTTATATTCATTGCTTTATCTTCTTCATTACACTGGAGACAAGGATCACTTTCTGCTTTCTAGTGAGATGGAGGGCAGGCATTATTCTTCCTGAGCAGGCCATAGGACATTAATACCTTCCAAGGTCTTCCTCCAAAGAAATCATTGCAATGTCAGTTACTGCATTTCTTAGCCCTTACAAATAAGAGTGATCAAGTTTCAGCCACTGAGAGGAGAAACTTGTTTTCTTTATTCTCTGCTTTCTGTGAGACTCAGGAGGATTTGATAGAGATATTAAGTGTCGAAAAGAATGCAGAGGGGATTTGCTTTGGTGTCAGTTCATCCCAGCAAATGCAAAAACCACATTGTATAGGAGAATTTCATGTGATAATTTCCTTGGGAGCCTGGAGCCCCACAGCCAGAGACAATGGGACTTGACACCTGGTGACAATTACACTCAGCTCAAATGATGAGTTACTGCTGCTGAACTGAGATATTGCCAGCCGTGTCTGTCACTGTCAGTGACCTGTCTCATGCTTGAAATCGGAGTGTTTTATGTCTTGCCAGATGCAAAGCACACTAAATGTTTAGCTTTTCCTCTCTTCCTCCTCTATAGCCTTAGTAATAAATCAGTTCCTGAATGCAAGTGAAGAATAACAGAAGTACAGAGCTCTGACAACCCCAGTAGTTTTCATCGTGTAGCCATGGCACAGGAGGGTATAGGCAGCTCTGTAATTTTTTCACTTAGTGTGAACTAAATGTAGTGTTTCCTTTGCTCCCCCAGACAGAAGTGCTGTGCTCACAGGGGCTGCTCCACACCCAGAGTTAATGCACTGCTTTTCTCCCTTGCTTACTTCTCTAGCAAACAAAATATATCCCAGGGACAGACATTGTTCTGTGGCATTCCATGCTTTTCAAATGATTGCAGTCTCCTGTTTTTCCTATACTTTTAAACATGAAGACACCCAAAGCACTTAACAAAATTTGCTAGTTTTGTTAGGCCTCCCCTAAGGGATCTCTTCACCCCTGTCTGGTGTGAGCTGACTTGGAGCAAGGAGCAAGTCTGGACTGGTAGAGAGCAGTGCTGCAAGAGGAGTACTGTCTACCTACCTTGTCTTCTCAAACAGAAACCCAAGAGATAATTTACTTGGAAAGAATATAATCATTCATTTGCATATTTGACTAGAGCAATGCTGATGGGGTTTTTTTCCCTATGCAATGAGAAATAACATTTTTAGTTCAAGAATTTGGGATTAGAGTTCTGTTTCAATTATTCCATTTCTGTAATGGGGCAGGACTCAGTCCTGAGTTTTTTGGATTCACCCTAGAGTTGTACTGTAATTTGTTTACTCGCTTCAGTTATATCTAAAGAACCTGAGCTTTCAATATTTTGTGATCATCCTTTGGTAGATTGTTTTCTATCTGAGTTTTAAGACAGCAGTAAAACACCATGAGAACATATTTGTGAGATTAATATTCATTTATTAAGCATGCCACCTACTGCTTGCAGCACAAAAGTCTTTGGTCAAAGTACACACAGATTGCACAATCAAAAGATTATTCACAGGGTTTTTTACTGCTCTTGGTGTTTTGAAAATATTTAAATGTCTGGGTCAAACTTGGGTACATTAAACAGCTATGGGCACCAATGGGATTTTTTCAGCTCCTTGCTATCAAGATATGATATGTTTTTCTGGAAAGAGATCTAAGTTACTGTCATAAAAAGACACTACAGACTTCAGTGTGGCGTATTGAGATGATTAATTTCAGCCACATGCATCTGATGTGGCGTGAGGTTGATCGATGTTTCTCATTATCTTTTCTTCTCTGATGAAACATTTGTTTTCAAAGTCTGGATGTATTAAGTGCCTCCAGAGCATAAGTTTGTAATATTCATTTTCATGGTGTTGTATGATGGCTGTCTTTTTGGAAAACTAACCCTTGCTGACAACAGTAGCCTCCAGTAATGCAATAGCCAAATGATCTACAGATTCTAACAGAGAGATAATCTGGTCAAAAGAGCAAGCTTGCCTCCCATAGTTTTCCTGGCTGCAGCTTCGTGACTGTGAGCTTGGGAAGATGATGTTTGCACAACAGTGGCACAACAGGCGTCAGACACAATTTCCTTCTTCTTCTTGGTCATAGTGCCTGAGTCATTCATAACCTTTCACTGACCTGTTCATCCAAAGCTTTTTCACAGACTTTTAAGATGATATGTAAGTTAAGAGGGCGTACCTCCACCTGCTTCATTTCCCTTGTTCAGTTTTTTTTCGAGCAAGCTCACACTGTGTCCCAAAAGATTGACTGAGCAGGGGCTATACAAAAACTTTGCCCTCAAGTGTGAGCATTTGTATCTGTCTTTAGTTCTTTGATGCAGCTTGAATTTTATGAAGTTTCACAGCGATCTTATGAGCTGGAAAAAAATTACCCCCATTTGACAGATGAGTGAACTAAGCACAGAGGTTAGTGGCTGTGGTGGGAGCTCTGAGTTACAGCAGACACAGAGCATGGGAAAGTGGCCGTCAGCCCTGCCTGCTAACCTGCCACTCTCTCAGGTGCTCTGCTGAGCCTTAACAGAGGCTGTTTTCTCAAACAGACAGATTTCAAACATTCTATAAACTTTTTGCTTTCTTTTTTATTTGTAAGGTTATTTGTATACATCAGGTTCAACTCAGATAAGAGACCAGAAATAATTAGTTGCCATTAGGCTGACAGGTAAAACATGGAGAAAAAGTTTTTAGAGAGCCTCCAGCAGTGTCAGACACATCAGGGGCGGGATTACTGAGGGAAGCCTCTCAAAACTCATGTCAGAGTAGAGGTTGGTGCCTATTGCAGTAATTTTTTTATGATGTGGAAAATTTGGGGGTTTTATTTGTAGTTCAGTTTGTCCGTGTGATGTGTCTCAGGGGTAAAGGGTCCCAGCTTTCTTTGAGGCTCACATTACTGACAGCTGCAGTGTTCACTTAGAACTGGAGAAATAAAAACTAGTCAAAATTCAGAGAATGAATTTTATACTCAGACCTTCTGATTCAGCCAAAAACCTCTGCATTTTTCATGTCTGTTCATTATGCTTTGCTTTTTCCATTGCCCATGGTAAGGCAGACCAGGAATTAATGTAATCAGGCATAGTCTAACTGGTATTGATGAAGCTTAGCTGATTAATACCAGTCCAGAATCATGCCTTGCATTTCAAGAAATATTATTATAATTATGATGATTAGCCTCTTCTGCTTCCATTCCATTTATTGGAATGCCTTCCTTCTTCATTTCCCACTCTGAATACATTCTACACCTTTTTTTTAGCCTGCATTTTCCTCCCTTGCTGTTCCCAGTTTCTCAGTCCTCTTAGAGGGAATGTGATCTCAGTGTCATTGTCTTTAACACCTGCATTTGTTAAGCAGGTTTGAAATGGAAAAGCATTTTGAGTCTCTCCTGTCCTCTTGCTGTCAGCTTGAGGGAGATTCCTTTTTGTTTGTCCATCTCCTCTTGACAATACAGATAATAACAATAATACAGACTGCTGAGCTGATGCAAGACTGCAAACAGCTCCCACTGAAGAATTAGGAAAGTAGTAAGCAAAAATCTGCCTCTTCATTTCTAGTGGCAGATTCTGGAGACATAGCAGCTTTTTCATGACTATGTAAAATCATAGCAATGGAGAACTGTTTTCAAGTGGATTTCTGGAAGGAACAAGTAAATGGCAAAGGAAACCATGCTGTTCATTTTAATGAATTTTAGAGGATTGCTTTCTAACTTCATACATTGACCAAACTTGAAAAAATTTTACTTGGTCTTGTTTGATGATCTCTTATGCCTGATTTACAGCATAAAATATTATCTATTGTGAAATACATTTGGAAACAGCTCAGGCACTGCTTTGCATAAATGTCCTGCAGTGCACAGTGCTTCATCCTTTCCTATGACCCAGGGAATTTAGTTCACTTTTTTTTCCATTATCAGAAATAAACAAATAAGATTAAAAAAAAACCTCAAATATACCATAAGCTTTCTATGTGAACACATGTAAGTGACTTGATTTGTCACATAAAAATTTGTGTTTATAGTGGACATAGCAGTACTGCTGAGAAAGAAATAAAAAGTGGGGTTTGGGGACAAATATTTGCTTTTCATTTATTAAGTAAGAGCCTGAGCAACAGTAGCAAGATTATTTTTAGAAGCAATGGGATAACTATAGCCTATAAGCTATGTATTATTGGAAGTGATTATATATAGGTGTATATAGAGATATATAAGTACAGACTATTAGAATCCCTTGCTTTAAGAAATTTTATTTAATCAATAGCTTTCTATTGCCTGCTTGAATATTTTATTTTAAACATTGTATTAAGTCTCCTTTAAAACAATGGAACATTCCTTTCTGCAAGGATCTGTCCATCATGACACAATACTGAGTCAATGCAAATGGTAAAATACTGAGTCAAAGGGAATGAATTCGAAGGTAAACAGTCCTTCACTCTGTGTATTTTTCTGGGGTGTGACAAAAAGGGAGATAGGAACCTGCTTTACAAATAGGAAGGGTTATTAGGACACAAGGATTTGGCGTCAGGCATTATCAGTATTTTCTGTGCCAATGCCCAGGATAAAATCTCCCCTCAGGTTCTGATTTCAGTTTGGGGCAGTGTTTGAGGACTCAAGACAATTTAGGAATTTTAAATGTGTGGCATGTGCTAATGGATCATTGACATAAACCGGTTCTTCAGAGGCTCAGCAGCTTTACATTCCTTTGCAGGTAAGGTCACTGTCAACATGCTTAGTGCCCTGTATGTCAGGGTTACAGGTACTTGACACTTTGCAGGCAGCTGCAAAAAAAACCAAAACCCAAAAGGCTGCAATTCCTTCCTGCACTTCTGATTGAGTATTTTGTAAGGTAGAGTCAAATGTTACAGAGAGAGAATTGATAAAAGATTGCAAAGAAGCAGAGGTATACTGGACTGAAACCATGTACATGTGTGAGCAGGTTATTTGCTTAAGAAGGGGAAGAAATACACACAACCCCTTTCTCCTTTGTCTAAGGGAGGCATCTGCAGTAGTTTAACACTTTGGTGGGTCCTGGCAGTTAGTAAATCTCTCTCAAGTTCTCATAGCATTGCTAATACTGGCACCCAGGCTAGACCACAGCTGTGCTATCACAAGATTTAGTTTCAGTGAAGTTTCTTCAGAAGGAAGTGTTTTATCATGCCATTGTATAATGAGAATAAATGTCTTCACAGAAAATTCTCATGAAAAATTCATGCCTAACGTGCCCTGAGCATGTACCATTAATTACTACACATTTTTAAGTCTTGTCAGCTGTCAGTTTCTCTTTTCCTTCTTTTTTTTTAAATACAAAATACTGCAATGTGTTCTTTGTCTGTGGTCAAATGATAAATATCAATATTCTGGCTCTAAACATTTTTTTTTTGTAATGATAATAATAGTAATAATAGTAATAATAATAACAACAACAAGTAGTAGTAGTAGTAGTATCTGGCTTCCTCGAGTGAAATAAGGAGATGTACATTTCTACAGTAATAATCTTACCCTGCAGCTCTAGCTGAGAATTTAGTCACTGAGCTTAAAGCAAAAATAAAATTGAACTTTTTCAGCTTACATTGTCTTCATTATAAATTGCCAAACTGGAAACTGAAATTTCCTAATAAATGTAGATACTTGCCTCTATTGTGCTATGCTAATGTTCTACCAACTGCACATCTCTACATTGCTCTTAAAATCTTTGAAGGCTGAACAGAACCTGCACCATGTGTGCTCATTCCCTACAATCAGTATTGGGTAGATAGATTTAGTTTACTCAGTCTAATTTCTAGGTCTTTCAGGTAAGAGGAATTTTATGTGCTTTTTCCAAGTTAAAATGCTCTTTCTTGTGATTATCCCACAGTTTATTTTTTCTGCCAGATCAGAAATATTTCAGTGGCTGTCTCAGCCTTTAAGAGCCTTCACAGATGGACCCCTGCATCTCACATATTCTTTTCACACAAGAAATTTGGAAAACTAATCACAAATTTCCCTTTCGTCTCACTCATCACATCTACCCTGCAAAAACACTGTCATTGCCACATATTTCTACTTCTTACTCCTTTGTTCTGAGTGGATTTGTGAGGCTTGGAACTGTATCTTGAGAGGAAAGCCATGATATAACAGCTAAAATATCTTCACCTTGCCTTTCCTTTTTACCTTACAGAGCAAAATATTAACTCCTCTCAATATATAATGTAATTGATTATTGTTTTAATTTAATAAAAAAGCTTTCATCTTACGTATAGGTAGAGTTATTATTTGAAAGTCTTACCTCTCATGTTATCAGTTATCCTAGCATTTTATTATTGGATATGAATATATCACATCCTGCAGTAGCTCCCTTTTACCTGTTCATATTGTGTTTTACTTTAAGATCATTAGGATAGATTAGGCCTCTGTGTGTCTATACAGCAACAGAATAACTGATTTTGATGGATATTTTTGTATAGAATGTTAACAGTAACAGTAAAAACTCCAATCTTATCATGACTTACGTTCATATATGAGAATAATACTATAATAGTATTCCTATATAAGGAATCATCTCATCATTCTTACTGACTCCAAACGATAGAAATTGCTGAACATTTCTTACCTTTCTCTGTCATACTGCTTGCTTTGATGGTTTCCTTTTATAATTAATGAAGGTTAATCTGCTTTTTTATTTCTCCCTCTCTTTGTCGCATGGTCTCACTTGCTCTCACCTACTGCAGATCAAGGAACTGTACAAAAAGTTGTTGTCCTGCCCACCAACTTCTCTGCAAGTGGAGAACTCATTTTAGAAGAGATGGAGGTTTTTCAGGTTTGGCTTTCTCTTTCTTTTGTTTTTCCAGTGTGTATGTTCACACAAACACTTTGTTCTAACAGACTTTGGCAAGGGCAACTGTGATTTGGTAAAAGATCAAGTAAATGTGCATGCTGTGAGTTTGATAATCACATAAAAAGGATTACAAAATGTTGACTGTTGTGAAGGCTATAGCTAGCTGAAGCCCTTTTCTTCTCCTGTATTTCAGTTACCTATTTTTTATGTTGATATACTAGCTAGAAGGATTTCAATAATCAGTTTTTTAGGAGGTCATGTTATAATGGCTTCCAGAAGGAGACTTTTATCGTTGGCATCACTATAGAGACTGTTGCTGCATTGGTTGGATTTTCAGATTTCTGTACTTTGATTATCTGAAGATCTTCCCGGTTCTCAGTTGCAAAATTAAATTAAATTAGTGTTGTTTTTGCTTAACTCCCATTCTTCAAAGTCACATGCCTCTGGAATCAAGAAAGCTACAAGTTTAAAACAACATAAGCTGAAAAGAAACACAAAAATCTACAGGGAGATAAAGGAATAGCCTCTGTCAATCACTGTGGCATGTAACAGTTGTAATAACCTAAAGAAAATGTTCCCCCTCATGTTGAAAAATCCCTCTCAAATACTTGAATGGGCTATTCATTAAACAGCAGTCTCGGGGCAAATGGTAGTATGTGTCTATAAACTTAGTTAAGGATTTTCTCACAGCCTTTTCTCTATTTGATTGACAGAATACAAAAAGGAAAATTTAAGCTTCTTTATTGAGGCAGCACTAACAGTTTCCTTAAGAAAAAGGACACACATAAAGACATATGTGTTAACATTCATAAAGGCATAGTTCGTCTTTCTAGGCTTTCGTTGAAGACTTCCTGCTAAAAAAGATATATGTGAGTGATATTACTGAAAACACACTCCACCAAGATATTGCTAATTCCATTTATTTACTGAAACATAAATTAATACAGCATGAACACAGGTGGGCTGAGAGGCATCCTCAGCCTAAACCTAGTTGCTGGGCCTCTATGCACAGACCTTTTTATCCTGAACCTTAAAAACCATGATATCATAACTTCTGCAGTTACAATTAGTGTGGCATCATGGTGTTTAGATGAGTCTCTCCAAGAGAGCAAGGATGAAATCATGGGCCCTGTGCTATTTAATATCAAGGGTAGCAAAGAAGGGATCTTCTTCCAGAGTAAACAAGGAAAGGAGAATGTGGCATCAGATCCAGTGTTGTATTTGCCCTGCATTCTCCAAACAGTTCATGAAGCAGCTCTAAACTTCTCCAAACCTTTGCCAATTCACATGATTCACAGCCAGATTTTCTAGTCCTGACCTCCCTGCTGTGTTGTGGTCTACTGCAATTAATCCTAACCCACTGTTAAGGCTTGCCTTTGTGACCGAGCAAATGCTGAATCTTAAAAAAATGCTGAATATTTTTATTACTATCAATTTTATTACTTGTTTGGATGAACATAATGACTTAAGGCAAGGAAAGTAACAACTCCTTTTCCAGCTCTTCAATATTTGATTTGGACACAGACATTAATAGACTGCTATGATGACATACAGTAGTATACAGTACTTTCTGGGAAAGAAACATTCAAGAACACTCATGACATTTTAAAAGAATCTAGTCATTGATAATCTGAATTTATATGTTGCATGGGAACCAATCTGTATGCGCTGTAGATAATTTTTAGGAAAAGGATTTTGTATTCTTATCTGGATCATGTGGTAAATATTAATGAGCTATTTTATGATTTTTCCTTTTCATCATGATTTAAAAAAAACATTGTTGCTTATTACAAAGTTAAAATAATGGCTCCTATATTTCTGAGATATCACAGATGCAGGTTAATTATATGTGTACAAAAATCTTTTAGGTACATGTAATAATAATAATAATGTGGTTGAATTTCAACAATATATTTTGTGAGACATTATTTGTTTATATGTCATTTGTTTAGTTCTGAAAATAGTGGTGCTTAGTAGGAGTGAGTGGTTCCTTTCCAGGATATAAAAATATAT
This sequence comes from Rhabdornis inornatus, assembly GCA_013397075.1. NCBI lineage: Eukaryota > Metazoa > Chordata > Aves > Passeriformes > Rhabdornithidae > Rhabdornis > Rhabdornis inornatus. The sequence goes on along the minus strand of VWZS01001016.1, from coordinate 1,721,239 downwards.
AGTTTTCATAGAAATTACTTAGGTTTTAGTGACTTTCAAATATTAATTTTGGGAAAGAGTTATTGACAATGGTTTGTAACTCTGTCTTTCAGAGTAATTCTCCTATAACATCAATGAAGATTTCGTCTAAAAAGGTAAGGCAAAGTGGAATGCCTGCTTAGTGCTTATTAACTGAGAAGCAAATTGACTTAGATGTTAGAATATCAATTCTTGTGGAGCAACTAAATATAGGGGAATTTTCCATAATGAGTACAGAAAACTTGACTGAATTTTGTGGGAGCTGTTTATGTGCCCTTCAGCCACTAAGATAAAACAATTTTTATTCATTATGTATCATTTCTAATTCACTGAAAATGTCAGTTTTCTTGTTGTTTTGATTTACAATTAAGGAATCAAAAAAATACTAAAAAAGGAAATTCACCCTCCCCATTTTTTTTCTCTAATGCCCCAAATAGAAATTTTTCCTTGAAAATCTGTCTGATCAGTGTAAAAAGGCAGTGTTGGGGCTGTTGGGTCCATGGTGCAATTGTGCATGTTTGTTTAGTAGTAACAAACAATGGCAATAAGAATGATGAAAACAGCTGAGAGAATTTCTGCTGAAATGCTTAACACACAAGCTAAAAATGTGTATTCTATGATTTTGCAAGCAAGATGTTGCTCAATATTTTACAAAGCTACTACTTAGTAAATATTATTCACTAACTCATATTCAGTATGCTTTTTCACTTTTATGACAAAAAGATCAAAGGAATTTCAAGGGGGTTTGTTCAATATTAATTTATATTTTTAGAATGATTAATTGTTTTTGAGTAAAGAAGTAATTTTGGCCCAGGTTTTGGTAATGATCTGCTCCCTTTGAACTTCTCTTGCAGAAGCCCTGATTTATTGTGAAAGTTCTCTTGGCTTATTTTTCCAGGTATATAAGGCTATCAGAATCTGGCTGTAAGCCTCAACATAATCTCTAGGTTTTACATCTTGGAAATGTATGCACTGGAGGATCCAACTAGGAACTCTGCATAATATTTATTAAAGTGACTATGTGCAGAGAAAATACTTAGTTCAAAGGCTTGAGCCAATAATCCTCACTGAGTAAGATCCAAGTTCTAAAATCTGAGCAATATTAACTCAGTCTGTCTGCCCCAGAACAGAACAATGACACTCAATGTCCAAAAAACCATTAACATTCCCCAGAGTATCTAGGTGTTTTCTAGCAGAAAGGTGGAAATAATATAGGCCTGTTCACCTGGGCAATTTCTGTTGATCTTGACTTTGTATGAGTTTTTGGCTCCCCTCTTGGTCTTGAGTTAATTCCAAAATTAATTGAAAGGTTTTTTGGGTGTGTTAGCCAGGTCTGGGGTGAAACTCCTCCAGATCTGAAATAAATCTTCCCATATCCTCCTGCAGCAACAGTTGTATGTGAGCTCAGATGAAGGGGTCACCCAGGTTTCCTTACATCGCTGCCACATCTACGGGACTGCCTGTGCTGACTGCTGCCTAGCCCGAGATCCATACTGTGCCTGGGATGGCAACTCCTGCTCCAGGTTCTATCCCACAGGAAAAAGGTGAGCAGTGTGAAGCAGCCCAGTGAAGTTTGCAAGGGAAGATGGTTTTTGTTCTGCTGTGTCACCTGGAGTGTTGTAATGTGATGGAGAAGTGGGATGTCATGTCTTTCATGAGCATGATCAAACAATACCCCCATAGCTGTTGTGCTTGGGGTTATTCATCACCTAGGACTGTATGCTGCAAGAGTGTATGGTAAAGAGTTTGGCTTTTCATATTTAATGTAATGGATGAAAAAAAAGAAAAGGGAAAAAAATTCCTAATCATAAATATTAACCTTTCTGTCTCACATACACAAAATCAGTGAGACATTTGTTCCCTTCATTTAAATTCAATTACTCACTATGGATGTAATTATGATAGCCCTAAATACAACAAAAGATCCCTCAGGCTGTCTGAGGAATAAACTCATTTATATTTTTTTGTTCCTCATTTGCTCCTAAGTGAGAAGAATTATTTTCAGGAAAATTTTAGGCAAATGTGATTTCCATGTAATGCCTGTGGATTTGGGTTTTTTGACATGAGGTTTATTAAAGCAGAAAGGGAAAGCAATTTCTGTTTAATTTACAACAGAACTAATAGTCCATCTCATAATCTTATGCAAAACACGAGTCTCTTTTCTCCTCCCAGGGGAAATATTTAATAGCAGAAGGCTGTAGTGAGCTCTTGTCTTAATAAGATTTCACTTCATACACAAACAAAGGTACAGAATACAAAATGAAGTGTTACTGCAGAGGAGACAAACCTTTCAGATATATGGTCCCTACAAGTACCTGTAAGGAAGCTGTAGCCAGCTGGGGTTGGGCTCTTCTCCCAGGTGACAAGCAAAAGGACAAGAGGAAACAGCCTCAAGTTGTGCCAGAAGAGGCTTAGATTGCATATTCTAGAATCACAGAATCATTAAATATGCTGAGTTTGAAAGGACCAATCAGGTCCATTGAGTGCAACTCCTGGCCCTGCATGGGATAATCTAGGAATCACACCATGTGCCTGAGGGCATTTCCCAAACACTTCTTCAAGGCTTGGTGCTGTGACTGCTTCCCTGGGGAGCCTGTTCCAGTGCTCAGACACCCTCTGGACGAAGAACTTCTCTTGATATCCAGCCTAAACCTGTGACTGTGCTCAGTGTCTGCACCTGAGCTGCAGGTGCAGAAGGCCACATACAGTCACTGGATTTTATTCCTGTTCCCCCAGAGAGGGAGACAGTTGACAGAAACAGGCAAAGCTTGGATCTGCTGATAATAATGTCACCCCTGGACAATTGTTTTTGTTTTTGCAAAGTTTTCTTGACTCATTCCTTACTTGAGATTACAGGGTAAAGCCCAAACTGGATACGTAGCAATTGGTAGAGTGCATGGGGTTGTTAACTGCTTTCATTCAGAATATTCAGCCACCAGTTTGCAAATTCATTGTTTTCTTCCATGGAACAAAGGTCAGAATATGTGGGAGGAAAGAACAGGAAAATCCCTAAGTCTCAGGCCACCTAAGTCCTACAGTAACACAGCTGCCAAAAGGTACAAGGAGCTGTCAGGTACACCCTGCCTGTGCAGTTTCCAGTTTGCTATCCCCATTATATACACCCACCCAGAGTTATTTCCACTGGGGCTTACTTTCATGCTGATATTTTGTTTGCAATTCGCTCTTTATGTCAAACCAAAATAAACACCTCAAACTGTATGGAAAATGGTCTGGTTTTCATATGTGAAGGAAATGAGTTGTCTCTTTATCTAACAAGACAGATTATGAAGGAGAAAACATTGGTAATTAGAGCCAAATCCCATTGTCTAGACAGTAGTTTCTGCTGTACGCATTTCCTTATTTGCTTCTTTTAACACTTCTGTCTCCTGTGAATTACTGTAGTTCCTCATGCAACATTGATTTACCCCAAAACACCTTATGGTTTTATCTTGATTTTCTAACCACCACTTTTTTTTTTAAATAAATATCTAAGTTTACATTCTCAGAACTGCTTAATGCAAGCAACATGCCATCTCTGACAGTGTGGAGCAGCTCACAGTAGCACAAGAACTGTGACAGTCACTCAGAAATTCTTCATTGTCTCCCTTGACTCATATAAATAGTTCACAAGGGTTAAGACCTGAAGGCATAAAATTAAATATTTTTGGTGGTAAACATAAAAACTATACTTGGACTTTCAGTAACTGCTCCTTTGAAATCTCACCTTTCAAATATTCCTTTTCAAACAATGCAGTGAAAGATCGGGTGACAGGGGATTATGAGCACCCTCTCTGGGTGTTTGTGCATTACCTGGTATAATGTGGCCATAGATGTGTCACCCTTCCCTCAGCAGCACTGCAGCTCCAGGGGCTTTCTATGGTTTCTTATCCTCAAGTCCTTAGTGCTTGGTTCAGAATACAGCTGTTCAATATTCCAACAGTGTCCATTTGCAACAATCTATGACCGATATATTTTTTTCTTGAACTTGATAAATACTGAACTACCTTACACAATATTTAGCAAAGAAAAAAATACATCTTAATAATAATAATAATAATAGTAATAATAATAATAATAATAATAATAATAATAATAAAATGTGTACCAATTTTCATGCACTGAATTCTGTGAGCTGTGGCCTCCTAGCTGAGGAGGACTGAAATGCCAGTATTCCCAGTCCCACTAAACTCCCCAGACAGTTTGCTACAGAATCATGATTTCACATCTGTCATCCAGATTATGTAATAAATTCCCTATTTAGAAGTATCCTGATACTTGGTGAATTTTGTTATATTTTGGAAATAGTCACATCCCTTCAAGTAGAACACAGAATAGAATCTTAGCTCTCCACCATTCTGAATGAATACTTCAGCCACTCTGCTACGAAGGTGGCTACAGGCACCAAAAATAAAGTGCTTGCTAAAATTGAGGCGAGAACTTGCCCTTTATCATAATTTTGTGCTGGTGTGTCAGATATGAGCAATATGAATCTTATACATCTCATTGTTAGCTACTTGCCTTCATGAAGAGTTGCAGCTGGGGGTTCTGGCTTTGAATGCTAGGTATTGTGAGTGAACAGAGGTCTCTTTGATGTATCACCTTTGATCCTTCCATCCCTGTACCTCTACTGCACAACTGCTTTACCTACAAAAACTGCACCTGCTGTATAAGCTTCAACAGAAGCTTCACCTAAACAGTATCTTAATCCAGCAAGCCTCCCCAGAATAAAGCACACTCACATGTGTAGAGTAGGTCATGAACTATCTCTAACATTTGATCTAGTAAAAAAAACAAAACACAACAAATCCACAAATAAAAAAGTAGTTATTTTCAGTGTAGCTATCTTGGAATAACATTTTGTTTTTACAAAATATTGCAGGAGGAGCCGTAGACAAGACGTGAGACATGGAAACCCTCTGACTCAGTGCCGAGGTTTCAACCTGAAAGGTACTACAATTTAGAGATCCTCATGCTATATAAAGAACTCATGGCTTTCCTTTATATGATTCATTGTAACTGACATTATCGTTATGGTTTACTGGTAAAACATAATTATTTTCCAAGTCTGGGTTCTATTTTGATTTAGTTTTAGCATCTTTCCTTGCAATTACATGAAACTTGCACATACATGATAAAATGATGAGCTGTGAAATACATAGTTCAGCATACTTGAATTGAGATGCTGACACTGTTGACTTGAAAAAGGTAATGTTAATTTGAGGGCTTCTCTACCTCTGTTTCCCTTCAGTCTTTATTAATGCCTTTTCATTCATTGAAGCTTTGGACCTCAGAATTTTTCTGAGTATTTGACCCCATACTGAGTTTTGGAGCACACTTTTCACCAAACAGCAGGATCTAAGCCTGTCTTTTCATTTATGATTATTCCCTTCTCTCTTTACATGGGGAAAAAAAAAACTATTCCAAATTTCTTTATTAAGTCTCTTATTTCCAGCTGTGCAGCTGTTTAGTCAGCCTAAACCTCAGTGGTGAGGGTGGTGGGGGCAGCCAAGGCTTTGCCCTCCCAGCTAGCATTTTCTCCAGATTGATGGACACCAGTCAAATATGCCCAAAGTCAGAGGAGTAAACACATATATAAATGCAGCTCAATTGTCTTCAAGCCCATGCGTGTCTGAGCTAAGCAGTGGCAATGTATGCCATCAGACCAAGGGCACACAGAGAATTATGCTCCTTTCACCTCTATTTATGAGCCCGAATTTTGAGGTATGTTCTCATCTGTACCACCTGGAGACCAAATAATAGAGCTGATTGTAAACGTTTTTATTGATGTTTTCCTAATCAAAGAACAATGCTTTAAGATCACATGTGAAAGGTTCTGTTAATAATTCTACTGAAATAGTCTCCACTGGTTGTTGGAAGAATTTCCTGGATCAGAAAAGACCACAGCAGTCAGTTGGGTGTAGATCCCTCTGCTTAAATGAGCCTTTCCCCATGAGTCAGTGTTAGGTCATTTATTGAAGCTGAAGAGCTTGAACAGATAATTCCAATAGATGACCCCAGTGTTAGAGAATATACCTGAGCTCTCAGAGATCTGTGTTGAAGCAACTTGAGTGTATTCCCCTGCAGGCATGTGCTGAGACCTCCCACCCATTGTCTGTTCCAAGGGTGGGTGTCTTCTCATTCCATGTGGAAAATGTGAGAATGTCAACTGTCTGCTTTCTGGCCTGAGGGGGAAACAATTGTTTCAACCTTGACAGTCTTGTGAAACAGGTTTCTTGTTTTCCAGCCACTTTTGTAATGTGGATGTATTTATAGGTTTATGTATTTTACCATCTTTGTAAAGGAAGTTTTGGTGGCAGCAGTGGGATACAGGATAGATAGATGGCAGTTCTTTCCCTGAAAAAAAAAAAAAAAGATTAAAAGAAAGAGCAATTTAGACCCTTGCAAAATACAATTAGAGCCATTTATTGCAAAATGACTATGTTTGGGGGAAAAAATGAAATCTACCTAAAGGACAAAAGGGCAGAGAGCCAAGCAAAGACAAGGAATTTTCCAAGCTCATAGAGGACCATAATGCTGAATTGAAGTCTTTAAACATGGTAGACCTCTAAGCATGTATAAACTCAATATTTTTGGCACATTGTTATTTTTAAGTAAATCATCAAGAACTAAGCAATCTTGTATGTTTTCTTTTCATTTCTGTTTAATATTGTTATGTTTGTGTTAGCCCTTATAGCCATTACAGAAATGCATTTTGAACACAAAGTATTTCCACATTATTCTCCTAAAAGTTAGAATTGGTTTTGGTACAACTCCCTAAATGTGCTGAAGGACTAGAACCAGGCAAAGTCTCCTTACTTCAGAATAATGGATTTCAATTTCACATATCAGTTGATCAAAGAAGCTGAAAAGAATGGGAGTTAGAGTCTGAGGAAAACCAGTCTTAGGACTGTGTAAAAACAGTCAGATTTTAAACAAGCAGACCTCTAGGTATTTGCAGATCTCATTTTGTATCCATTGCTCCTTTCAAAAAAAAAAAAAAGAAAATGTATTTCATATATGAGGCAACCTCTTAAATCCGGAGGTGCTTTGTTTTCAGGACAAATATGATTTGGACCCAGCAATGAGCATCCAGAAGTTCCTACTGGTAACTGCCAATTATTCATCTGTCGAGACTATAAAGGGACACAACAAGTCTAAGTGATGACATATGCTCAGCACTTGCCCAGGTGTTTCTGGAGTGCTATAAATCTGTCTTTCTCTCTGTTGCTGGCCTGTCTACATATTCATCACATTTCAGGTTGAGAGCCAAGTCCCTTCCTTGTGTTGGAAGAGAAGCAGAGGAGCGGGAGCCCAGCCTGCCCTCTCTCTCCTCCCTGGGATGCTGCACACAGCTGGAGTAGCTGGAGCCTTCTTTAGGGCATGATGCTTTATTTTGGTCATACAGTCGTATTCCCCCAACTCATAAATAGTGAAGTGTGAAGAAATATGTAAAATGCTTAATTCTCTTTTGGAGTAGTAGAGAATGAAATAATTTCACAGAAAATTATCCCTGAACTCAGTTTTCCCATCAGCAAAGTTTACCAGCCTATCGGTGTCCTAATTTCTCAGAACAGACCATGTCATTCAGAAAACATTGGTATTTGAAACTAAATGCGCTTCTTCACATTTCATTTAATTTCTTTGAAATTTTTTCCCAAAAAATTATTTATTTTTGGCCAATATCAGAATCAGGCATACTTCATTTAATCTCTATTGCAGAGTTACATGTTTTCGTAATCAAATCACCATTCACAGTATCCTGACCTGTTTTATTTTTCTTTCTTTTTTTTTAGCATACAGAAACGCTGCAGAAATAGTTCAATATGGAGTAAAAAACAACACCACCTTTCTGGAATGCACACCTAAATCTCCTCAGGCTTCTATTAAATGGCTGCTACAGAAAGACAATGACAGAAGGAAAGAGGTGAGTAATGCAAGCAGGAGCTCCGGGAGGATCTTCAGTCAGCATCAGATTCCCTCCCCAGACAAAGAGGAGGGACAGTTTGTTTTTATCAGGCAATCTGGCTACAGTGAAGCTGGAGAATTTGTGTGGATGCAGGACAGTGGCCATCATTTCGCTCATATGAGTAAGAGCAGACTCAGTACAGCTGGGACTTCCTCCTCAGCCCCACTGATTTCTGTCAGATCAAAACAGCTACCAGAAAATTAAAGACTATTCACACCGAACTAATTGCAAACTGAAGGTTTGCAGCACTCAGAACTTATTATTGATCTAAGGAAATAGGCACAAAAGCAGTGACTTGTATAAAGTTCAGGAAGAAGTCAGCATGCAGTAGCTCCTCTGTGCTATTGAAGAGATAAAAGGCATGAGTGGGAGAAATGTGAAAGGTTTCTTAGCAAGAAACTAGTCTAGGCTAAGAACACGTATTGACAAAAGCATTTCCTCACCATGGTGCAATCACATTTTCCATTACTGCACTCTCTAAGGCTCTCGAGTTTCAACAGTGTAATATACAGTATGATTGTTTATGGGGAATGTGCCTTCCTTAAGTAATATAAAAGGGGAAAAATCCGTTTCAAATCCAAGGCACTTACTATATGAATAAAAAGAAACACCTTTCAAAAGGAACTTTTAAATAATGTGGTGTCTGTTGATAGGTTATAAATACTGTAAAGTATTATTCTGCTATCAGGCCATTTTACAAAAACAGAGGAGACTTACAAATGTCTCACTGAGTTTTCTAAGTATTCAAAGACTCAAGCCATGTCCTGGCAATAGGTGCAATTCTTTAACCCATTGCTTCAGCAGAACATCTCCCTTTTTTACTTTTATGTTGAGTAACTATATTAGAATCAATGCAGTTTCAAGGTACAACAGGCAGCATAAAGCAATCAAAGTGTTAATTAGTTTTCAAGCTCTCAGATTTCTGGAAATCTTCCACAATGTCTCCAAAAGTTTACAATAGCAGAATACCATAATAAGTAAATTAGTTCCCGAGAGAACCAAGTATAATGCAAAGTACAGTAGCAAAATAGAAAAACCATTCAGAAAAATACTAGCAGTGGTTTCCTTTCATAATGGATTGAACTAGCAATTTTTACTTCATACTGATATGCAAAGGGACATCTGCACATTAATTTGTAATTGGATTATAACAAGCTCTGGTAACTTGCTTTTTTCAGATGACCATCTCCTGGGACAGTACAGAGTCTAAAGCCAGAAAGGAAATAGGAGAGTACCTGTGCTCCTGGTTAACATTGAGCCAAGTCCCACTTGAGACCACTGTGTTGATAATTTTTATACAAGGTTATAGTCTCTGAAGAGCAGAGTTCTTCAGCAGGAACCTGCTCAAAATCAAAATATTTAATGAGAAGCCACCTTGAGTTCAATGCCAAATTAGCCTCCCTGGTCCTGCACCTTTCTTCCACTGAGTCTCAGCAGCAATTTCATGATTGCTGAAAGAGACATTCTCAGGAGTGCAACAGGGCAAATAAAAGTTCGTTTCTTCAACTTTACTATTTGAACATTATGAAAACTTCTATTTCATGTGGTTTCCAGATTTTTTCTTTGTCTACAATCTGATCAAATTTATTCTAACATAAGAAATAAAAATATTTAAGTCATTATCTTTAGCAACACCTGCCTTCCTTGAGATCAGGTCTCTCCTAAAGGTAGCAATATTAGTGGTCTCTTAAAGATAATGATACATAAATATAGTGAATTTAAGAAAGTCCAGAAGGTCCAATACTCTGTTGCTCCATAACCTTCCCTAAAAGGTTCCTTTTTGCTCTCTAGGTGAAGCTGAACGAGAGGATCATAGCTACTGAGCACGGGCTCCTGATCCGCTCTGTGCAGGACAGCGACCGGGGGCTTTACCACTGCATCGCCACAGAGAACAGCTTCAAGCAGACCTTGGCAAAGATCAATTTCAAGGTGCTGGATTCAGAGGTGGTGGCTGTCATGACTGACAAGTGGTCCCCTTGGACCTGGGCCAGCTCGGTGCGAGCACTGCAGTTCCACCCCAAGGACTTCGTGGGGGCTTTCAGCCACTCCGAGATGCAGATGATTAACCAGTACTGCAAAGACAGCAGGCAGGCAGGTCAGCAGAGGGAAGAGTCCCACAAGATGAGAGGGGACTACAGCAAACTAAAGGCCCTTATCAATAGCAGAAAAAGTAGAAATAGAAGAAATCAATTACCTGGATCTTAATTTTATTTTATAGTAATAGATATTTTTGTCCTCAGCGTAGGGGGCTTATATTTGTCTATTGAGAACAAATTTGTGCAAATCTGATAAAAAATTAAATGAAAATCCAGCAAGCCTGATAAAAGATCTGTCTCCCTATTAAATGCATTGTAACCTTACGAAAGAAAATAACTCAGAGCATTTTCTTTACTAGATGCTTAGTGACTCTAGGCTGGGCTCTGTTCTAGAAGCAGCACTGAGTATTCATCTTAAACCAGATTCACCTTTAACATCTCAGTATTTAATTACAGGTAAATAGAAATTTTTAAAAAATCAGTGCATTGTCTTGCAACTCTGGAACTGTATGAACTAGAGTGGTGGTAAAAGAATCTGGGTTAAGATGCCTACTTAGAGTAGGATGGTACTAAGATTTCCTTGCACTGCATTTAAGAACATGAGTTTCTTCTTGTTTACTGCTCGTAATTGGGTTTACAGCTTTGACTCATTGATCAAATCATGTGAATGCATGTGGATAGGAAGCAAGTAAAGTGTAGTAGAAATGTTTCATTTGCTCAGAGGTCAAATGAAGGAACAAACAGAAGAAAAACAAAGAATTTATACTTTATCAGAGTAAGCACTGATTATTGTGCATAGTATGAGTTGTAATAAATTAATGAGTTCTGGAATGTAACTTAAAAGATCTCTGCTCATATTGATTTTTATTAAAATAGGGTGTCCTATAACACTACATAGCTTTATAAGCAGCACAAAGGTAACATGAGAATGTTCATTATACACACAATTTTGAAAAACACCTAAGTGACTTAGGTATTTTACTACTTTTCAAAGGAATACACTCCAATTTCTTTTCAAAGGACAGAATGTAGATATACTGTATAGTGCTTGCTCAGAAATGAAAAATATAGATTATCTTTATTCTGTTCCGTTATTAAATCGGAGCTGGTCTGCAATGTGGAAACAAGTCATAAGTGTCTTTGAAAATTTTAAAACATTATTTTTTCAACTGTTTTCTCAAAGTTGCAAATATTTTAACTAGAAATTTCTAATTAAACCATTCCCATTTTGCAGTCTTTGTACCCTTATTCTTTTCCCTTTTCCATGTTATTTTTCCAATTTGCTCTGATTTTCAGTTCTCTGCTGAAAAGCAGATCAGGAAAAGAAAAGAAGAAGAAAAAAAGAATGAGGGAATAGTAAAACTGAAAAATAGGTTTGGGTCAAAAACCAAAAACTATAACTTGAGAGGCATGTTCAAACAGAAATCTTCCATTTAAGAAGCAGCTGTCAGGTCTAATGAAGCAAGTTTTGTTGAAAATTGGGTGAGTGTGCACCAAGCCATCCTAGGAAAAGCAATCACTTTTTTTTTTGAGCAACACAAATGCCAAAAAGAAGGACAGATCATCAATCCTTTTACTATGTAAGAGTGTTCTGGAAGCCACTGAGTCTGTTCTGAACAGTAACAGGGATTTAAAATGTATGAGTATCTTAGAAAAATCACAATTATTTATGACATTATACAAAAATATAAACTGATGTTCAGCTCAAAACTGAGCTATGTTAAAATTCTGCTTCTACTAGAATACTCTGGGAGTAACTCTACAGGGCATGGGAAAACGCTTCTGGGTTTGTGCCTATGTGAATTCAGTTTAGTGCAATGGAGGTAACACTGGTATTTATCTGCCATTACTTGGATTGTCACTTTATCACCACCTCATGAAGGATAGCTGGGAAATGAGCCCTGATCACACCATTTAAACAGCCTCTAAATCCCTTTGATGCTTGTGGGAGCACTTTGAATTTAATTTGTGTGCTTACTGCTTGCATGGCAGGGCCAGCCTGCTCATACATTGCCATCTAGTTAAGTGCTCTCCTCACTCAAGGCCTGAATGTTCTGCAATATTTAGCCATTGATAACTAAGATGCTTCTTATGGAAACCATCAGGAAACTTTCTCTGACCTCCACGAGATTGAATTTGGCCCCAAGAGTGGGCAAAGTAGATTCTGGAGGAATCTGGCTTTTTTTCTTTTTTCCCCTGATCATGACTGACTTCTGAAGTGTGTAAGTGACAAACCAAAAATCGACTGCCATGAAATAGAACTACCTCCTGGAATGACACTAGTGCATACTCTGTGTATGCTGCCATGCTCTTCCTATCCCCCCAGCAGATTCATTACAGAGTTCGTGTGATACTGTGTCTGTTGTGAGGATCATAATTGCTTCCAGATGGAATACAGTAATTAATAGGTATTTCAGGGTACAAATTGCCCTTTAAGTGGCTAGGTGCAGTGATATTTTAATAGGCCCCCATTAGGCCTCAGAAATCACAGTTACACTGTTTTCTAATAGACTATTGGCAATAAGGGATTCCATTAAAACAATCAGCATAGCTCAGAGTTTCATATGATTATGAAATAATATTTTTAAAGCTGCTTCGTATACCATTATTATGGTATGACTGTTTAAGGGATTATACTTAAACTAACATTTTTCCTGCTGCATGAGAACTCCAATATATAAATATAATAATCTTCTGTCAGTGCACAACTGGTCCAAGCTTCCATGCTTTAGGAGCCTTCCTGCATGTATAGAGAAGTCAGGAACCAGAGCTCAGCTGGTATAAACTAATGTAACTTCCTTGCTGTCCTTGTAGCTACTGGGGTTGATACCAGCTGAGTGTTGGGCCTTACATGTACAGAATAGACAAACTGCAATTTCTGTTTAAAGTAGCCCCTCTACTGTAGGTAACACCAAAACTTAAGACTGTAATATTATTTGTGCTATTTAATACTTCCTATTTTGAGGAGTTCTAAATAATGTATATAATTTTATTCCTTAAAAAAATGCAAAAGCAAAATGACTTCTAGGCATAATTTCACCAAATGTAAAGATATGTTGTTCTCTGCCAAGAACTTCACTGTGTATTGGTATTTTTTTTGCCTTTTTATTTTGTGTAGTTTGTAAAGTTTGCTTAAATCTTGACCTAACAATGTGTTCTTTGCAATTGTTGTTACTGTAGATATGTGTGTTTTATGAAGAGAATCTTGGTTTTAAAAGTGTAGGTATGTGTATAAGTTCCTAGCATGATGAAGCTGTCATGACAGTGAATATGCATCATATAGTGTGTAAGAAAGAACAAAATGTAGTTTAACATAGTGCTATTTAATTGAATATCTAAAAACCCCAACAAAATAAAGTGTGTTGCAACATCTAAGAAATTTGTTGGTTTCCCCCTTATGGATGTGCATTTAAAAAAGGAACTTTTTTTTTCTTTTAAAAAGAGAAGAACCTGAAAAGCAATTCCCTAGATTTTTTTAATAAGTTCAAGAAAATATTTGGAACATCAGGAATTGTAGCTGGTCAGTTCCAAGCCCTACTCTGGACTGAAGCCCCAGTGACAGAGATAACAAGGAACTCATGAGGAGTCGGAGACTGATTCTTTTGGAGATTATCCCATATAACCACCTTGCATAAAAGCAGCTTACTTTTCTTTCATTCATTGTTTAAAAAGAGAATAAAAAATTTGTTTTCTCCTAGGAGTATAAAGTAAATCAGAAATGTGTGACTAAAAAATGGGAGTGAAGTGTAAATGCTTTTTTCCTTGATTTCACTGAGAAGGAAAAAAAAAACAAAACAAAACAAAACAAACAAAAAAACCACAAACAAACAAACAAAAAAGGCACAAAAAAAGCACATTCTGTGAAATCCTGATTCCCTCAGCTGAGATTCCTGGCATTCTCCAGGTATCTCTGCAGGGAGGACAGGCTGCTGGGGCTGCACCACAGGGAGTCACAGCTCTCTGCCTGTTTCCTGGCTTGTACTTGGAGTGAAATAACCTGCCTGACACCTACAGTATGCTCCTTTTTCCTGCAGTTATCATCCAAGCAGTGTTATTGCTGCTCTTCTTACTGGCTGTTTTTCCAGATGGGGAACAAGAAAGCATAGGTCCTCTTCAGTTCTTTGGGATAATAATTGAAAATTCAATGTCACAAAACCTGACCTTCACAACAAGGTTCTGGATCATTAAATGTGGATTTTGATTTCCCAGATAGTTAGGTTGCTGCAAGGCTTTATGAGGTGTGAGTGGATAAGATGACCTCACTCCAGGATTTCTGTCCTGGCTGGTTCCTGGATGTGCTGATATTGGAGACTTACCTGCTCAGCACTCAGACCAGTCTGGGTCAGAAGCTGAGTTTTCAAGCACTCCCACGTGATGTAGGAAATGTTTAGATAAGGCTCCAAAACAGATGGACATTGACAGAGTTTTACACTCTGAGAAAGCTTTCCCAGGTCCGATCCTCTGCCCATCCTGCTCAGTTGTCTTTTGCTGCTCTTCTTCCCTGACTCTTTTTTACCCTCTCCTGCAGGGTTCAGCACTTTTTGATTCCTTGGTGCCAAGCAGTGGCAAAACAAGACATGGGACTTCTCTGGATATCAGATGTGAGAACTCTGGGGGTCTGACACTTCTCCCTTGACTTTCAAATGTCTGTTAGATCACTTATTTTCCTCCATTGGAAACTACTGCTTTTTCTAAGGTCTCCTTTCTGGTGGCAAGAGCTTTCTAAGGTTTCCCTTTGAATAAATGCAGGATGCAGAATTCAGGCACTTCCTCAGGGGACTGAGCAGTGTCAAGCACAGCCTCCTCCAGGCAGCTACAGAAGCCCAGAGGGGACCAGTGAAAAATGTTGCCTGCACAGGAGGGGCTGCCAACACTGCTACGGCTCCCAGTGCTACCAGGTTATTGTTGCCTCTGGAATTAATTGTTGCCTCCAGAATGAAGTCAGCAGATGTAACTCTGTTGTGCAGGCCATAAAAGAGCAGGTTGTGGCATTGTGGCTTTTGCCTAAAGCAATGGGCTAGGTCTCAGGAGACCAGTGCTTCTTCATCCTTTTCACTACAAGTGGCCTGCTGGGCCCTTCTCATGCACCCCAAGTGACTTCATGTGCTGTGAGCCCAACCACACACACCTACCAGGATACCCAGATGTGCATGCATACATGGAGCTACCTACATACAGAGGAGCTTTTCTTTCCATGCAGTACTTACCTTTCTTTAACATTAATGTGTGTCCTCTTCTGTTTTCACATGGGCAGAATCAGTCCTCACAGTCCCAGAACATCAACAGCTTGTAGGTATTGCAAGTAATTAGTCAACAAATGCTCTTCTATTCACTCTCCTTTCCAATTTACCTTGTTCTATACCATCTCAACAAGAATTTCCTTTTAGCATCAGGAGACTAGCACAGTGTAAGTAATAAAAAATGTGCTGTCATTTAACATGTCTAATCTAAACTAAAGACTGAGATTTAAAGATGCTTTGGCATTCTGAACACTCCAAGAAGCAAATTCAACACAGCTGGCTCAGCAGTCAACAAATAATTACTCTACAGTGATAGACTGTCCTGTATCCCAGGACTCATTATTGGATTCCATATACAGCTTTACAAAGCAAACAGCATTTGTGTATTTTTAGCACTCTATCAGCTTCATTATTCCTGATTTGAATGTCTGATAAACGAACAGCCTCATATGCTGGCCTTATAAATGAACCTGAATGTTTGCTGAGCTCCACATTCAAGACAGTTTAGGCCAAGGGATTTCAACATATCCAACATTTTATAGAGCCATATATTTTCTTCCAAAGGATTTTAGGGGGAAAAAAAGCCAAATTAAAAATGACCATTATTGTTGTCTATGGCAAATAAGAGTTGATAAAAAGGATTGTTTTCTAGCTTGAACAGCAGGATGCAGTGTGGGGAAGGAATAAGAAAAATACATTTGCTTAACCTTGGGTTCACAACCCTTTGGATAGATGCTGTTCCTTGGCTCTTTGCAGTAGTCCTTTTTCCAGCATCTGCTCTCCCTGACTGCATTTCAAAGGGCCCTGAGAGCCATGCAGTTTATACTTTTTTTCAAGCTGACATCTTAGGACATGATGTCCAGGACATCCTGTCAGGTTTTTTGTATAATAAGACCTCAGTAAAAGCTGTATTACATACAGTTTTACCGATGATAACTGCCTAAGAAATTTAATTATTTGATTCAATATTTGGAAAAAAAACTTGTCATATTTGTAAGGCTATGCTGAAAATGGCACAGAGAGAAGGAAAGGACCCCAGAAATAAACAGAGCAATGGAACATGCTATGGTCCTTACATGAACACTGTGAACATTTCCTCACTGCTGCATGGTGTCATATGATAGAAAAATATTATTCTTATATTAGCCTTGAAAACCCAATTTTTCCGTAGGTTAAAGCTCACTAAGAGTAAGGTCCTTTCACAGTTCACAATGAGATTCTGCTTGAGTCCTTTGAAGAGCTTTTATGCCCCCCTTAATTTTGGTTAGAAATTAAGCCATTTCCTCCTTCAAAAGCTCTTCTTCCTCTAAGGTTCTTCTCCTCCTTCTCTGTACTGACTCTTCCTTATTTCTTTGCCTTTCCTCAGCTGAACTCATGCTGATAGACCCACTTTAATTTAACTCTTTTCATTATAACCCCTTTTCACACCAATGCTCTGAAATACATTATAATCTTCAAAAGATGCTGCACTTTATTTGTTTCACCAAGTTTCTTTGCTTTGTAATGTCAGTAAACAAATTATAAAAAGTATAAAACACCTCCAAGGTATTTGTAGCCTTTGAGCTTAAGAACAAGGACTGGAACTAAACTACCACCTACACATGTATGTTCACACTCAAGAACCATTAAAATAATACTTTGTTCTATTATTTTCAGCACTTTCATGTTGCAGAGCGTTCTTTATTCCATACATGACACTACAAGTGTCCTAGCTAAAGGACTTTGTTTTGGAGAACTTGAGATATAGTAAAGGATATAGATTAAAAATATCAGTAGATTATATTATACAGATCTATTTGTCAGATTTCCAGTCTTAAACACCTTCAGTTAAATTACCTGTAGGAGAAATTATTTTGTAACTCAGCTTTATAATGAAAATAATTAATCCAAGCTATCCAAAGAAGTGAGCATGAAAATAGTTCCTAAGACTGTGTTCTTTGGAGGGGTAAAAGTTTTGCCACAGAAGAGAAAGATCACTTCTATTATTACAGTAACAAAACCAGGAGCTTCCTTCACATATATGGGACAAAAAGGAGCTTATAAGTTTTTTTTCCCTTTGCAAGTTTTCTAAGGATTAGAAAGATCAATGATATTTACCTATATATGGGTTTTTCCTATGCATGGACCTGTTGTGTGCTGTGCCTTCCACCTAGAGATGTCTGAGCTATGAGGAAATGGTTAAAGCAGAGAATGCCATTCCTGCTGAGCTATGCAGGGCTTCAGAAGTAAGGAATAATGTGTGGTGCCATTTGGTAACCACCTGGCCCTCTGGAGAATGCTGGAGTTATCTCCCTGCAGAGGGGCTGTTGTGGTGCAGTGCACACAGGCCAAGGAGCCCTAAATGGACTCAGAGACAGTTAATTTTCTAGTGTTGCTGGAGACCAGCTAGAGATTAACAAAGAAAGAATTGCCTTGCCAGTTTATTCGTTCCTGTCAAGAAGGCAAGCTGTTATTTTGAAAGGAGCTAACGACACGATGGCGAAAACCATATAAGCTGAACAGAAACTTCCCCTGTATCCTCCAGCCAACTGTAAATTCAGCCAGCAGAAATCTTGGAAATGGTACAAGCCTTCCTGGGTTGAGAGCACTCAGGTTGGGGTGCCAAGAATAAATCTGCCTCTGAGGGAAACCTCTGAAGTAACTGCTGTTGCCTGAGCTGTTCCTGGCTGTGAAGGCAGAGCTGAGTGTGGCAGACAATGTCATGCCATGCCAGATGCTGCATCCCCCCATCCCTGTGCACACCAGATTTTGCCTCACTTGTCAGTGTGAGAGGAGAAGGAAATGGTGCAGTTCCCCCCTTTGCCTCAGACTGGCAACTCTGGGCCTCTCCTTCAGTTCACTCCAGCTACTCTGAGCTGTCCCAGAAAGCTGAGACAGTCAGAAATACCATTTAACTGGTTGGTTAAGTCAATTCACAGCTGCTTTCCATCACCAGAATTCTGCAAAGGAACCATTGGGTCTAGGCCATTATTTTAAGCCCCTCTATGAAGACAGAGCACTAAGTTGCACAGAGTTGGGTGATACCAGCATCCCAAAGAAGGGCACGTGCAGCAACCAGGAACTCTGATTTGCAAATAATTATTGGCAGTGACCTTTTTCAGCTGTGAGATTAATACATTTAAGAATAGTTTTTTAAATGTTTACAGAATGCTGCACACCTATATTTCACTAAACTTCCTACTTGAAATTTAGCTACTGGAAAAAAAAGCAGAAAATATATATTTCATGAAAGAACCAGAATTTAGGCCAAGGCAGTTCATGCTAAAATACCCTGAGTCTTAAGCAATGTCATAAACTCCCTGGCTAATGTATTCATAATCCAGCAATTCCTATCCACAGATCCTAGGGAAGATCCAGCAAGTATTTCCTTGAAGACTTATAAAATTGCAGCCCAGTCCAATGCAGTCCCTGACTCAGTTCCTTAAGCCAGGTTCCTAGTGAAAACTCCTGCTGACGTTACTCAGCTTGGATAAGTGAGGGCTGAACAAGGCCTGTGGGATTTAGCTTTCTAAGAACCATGCTCAGTCTCCTTTTCCTGTGTCCAGGGTCTTCTGCATTGGAAATCTTTCTCACCACCTGGTCAAGGGTGATCTATAAACTCACTTCATAAATTTGTTCCAAATCCCTGAGAAGAGTATTTATTTTCTGTGTTATTTATTTTAGGTTACTATGGCCATAGTTACCATATACAAATTTAGATTATTGCAAACACACAGTAATGAGAAAACATTCAGAATATATGTTAAAAGAAAAAAAAAAAAGAGAGAGAGAAAAATGGTCTCAGTAACATTAAGAAAAAAATCAAACTCCAAAATTAGAATTAAATTATCTCCTACACATTTTGGCATTATATAGAAACTAAAATGCACTCTGATGCTGATTTTATTTGATAAATCTCTGTCATAACTGTGACAGTTTTATTCTTCTCCATCACCTACACACCCTAAAATCCTGTATTATTTCCTCTACTTTGGGTGATTAGTAAGGTTGCTAAACAATTTCTTCACTGGATGGTCTTCCTTGTAGGAATAACCACATTTTTTCCAGGAGTGAGTGCAGTCCTAAACCAAACAGAGACACATGGATGAATTTGTAACCCCAGCTGTCCTGTGAGTGTGCTGTTTAGTCCATCAACTCCAGCAGCACCATTATTACCAGTCTGATGAATTGTGGCAGTTGGGACCTGTTTGCTGCCTTGAAGTTGCCTTTAAAGTTGGCTAGATGGTGCTAGAACACGCTGCATCACATTCACAAGAATATGGCTCACATTCTTACTGCTGATCAGAGACTGCTTAAAACTTGGGTTTACAATGTGCCTCCACACTTAGAAATTGTAAAATGAGCCAGTTCTACAGTTCAGTCCTGGACTAGAAACTATTAACAGTGCACTGCTAACTAAATAGTGATTTGGTTTTAAGGATGACATTTTTTAAAATATAAATTTAAAAATCCCTTCCATTGCCATAGGTAACAGCTACTTGGCCATGTACTAGGGCTTTGTACCTCTGAAGGTTTGTCTTTCTTCATAATGGAATTTCTAACAGTTGTGTAGCTTAACTTTTCTTGCTGCCACAAATCTTGACCCTTGATCTCTCTGTCTTTGCAGGGTGGTTCTCTGTTTTTCTTTGCTTGTTTGCCTGTAACTCACTTGGGTCCACTGACTCAAATAAACATGTAATTTAATTAATATGGCAGAGCTGCAGACACAGTTGAGCAGCCTGAATTTATATTTTCATTTGGCTGGTCAGAAAATTGGTTGCAATTCAAAACGAGTATGTCATTCCAGATCTCACACTCTGGTCTGTGGACAGCTACACACACATAGCAACAGCTGAAATGAAAATGCAAGTCTCAAGGGACATTTAAGCTCCAATATTTTCAGCTTCTCTTATCACCACTGAACTCACATCGCATACTGGCCTTTACTCAAAGATAAAAAATGGGTTCAAGCTGATGAAAAATAAGTTATAGCAAATAAACACAATGTATATCTATACAGTCCTCATATTCTGCTTGTAAGTAAACAATTGCTGATATTTTATAACTAGCCTTGGGAAGATGATTTGGACCTTTGCTGGTGTGTACTAGCTGACTGCTAAAAAGCCTGCAGGAGCATCCTACCACTGCACAGGGTGTCCAGGGACATGAGCAAGCTGACCACAGCTCAGCCACTGCCATGGATGTAGCTCCATGTTTGTAAAATAGCAGCAGGTTCCCTTTCATCTCCAGTTTTAAATCTGAATTTACAAAGAGAATTTTTTTGCAGCTCATGTACTGGAGAAAACACAGGAAAAAAAGAACTGACACAGAGAAGACACTTTTCTGTTAAGCTAATATTGATACAGCTGTTTATTGCCCAACACACTGAGGGAAACAATACCTCGATGAGGTCAAAGGGCTTTCAAATAAACATTAACACTTTCTGCAGGAGTAAGTTTCAAATTATGGCAGAAGGACGTGTCACATGAATGCAGGTCTCATTGATTCATTCATTCAGGATTTGCAGCTGTCAGTCCTCCTTCTTGAGAAAGAGGTGTTGAGCAAATCTCAGGCCACAACATTGGGGTGCCCTGCCTAGTATGAACCAGAAGGAAGCTCTGGGCTGGATTTCGGTGCAATCAGAACAGGAGGGAGGTTTAAATGCTCAAAGAGAACAGTGTTGGTTTGTCTGTCAGGTGACAGTCCTGAACAATGTGCTGCTGAGGCTTGTGAGGTTTCTTTTTTCCTTTCTTTTTTCCTTTCTTTTTTTCCCCGTGTAAAGCCAAATAACAGCAGCACGAGATACTTAGATACTCCTGCTCAAGATGCAACAAGAGCTAATCTCAAACTGGTTGACAGAAGCAAATAAAATCTCTTCTGGTTGGGGAGCAATTGGCATTTAAGTCAGGCCATGATCTGTGATTGAAATGGGAAGAAGAGAGGATTCTTCCTCTGGATATGTTTATCTGGGCCTGTACATAATCTGAGAATAGCTACAGATTCACACTTTTTAATCAGAATAATACCTGCTGTGGAAAGTCTCAAAACTCCTAAGAGCTTAGGTGACTGCTGTGCTCACCTAGGGGCAGATGACTTAGCTGATTGTGGCCAGAAAGTAGGTCAAGTGGGAGTTTTGATTTAGTCATCCAGAGACAGAGATGCAAGATATTGAAGATACAGTTCTCCTGAAGACAGGTCCCATGATCAACATAAAAGATAATTCCAAGATGAAACCCAGAACTTTCTCTCTAGTGCTGGGCAGGCCTAAACACAGCAAATATTTGTGAGTAGGACTGCTTCTTTCATATTGCACTGTGACAGTCCCAGGCCAGTCCCCTGCTCTTGGCCCTGGTCAGATACACAAATGATGGCTTCCTTTTAGGTCAGCAAGGCAGGAAGAGGCAGGAGTCACAGGGCAGGACAGCTGAAAGGCTGCAGCAATAACTGAGTTGCTTGGCAGATACACATGAAAGATCATTGACCTCTTTATGTTGCTAGGGATCCGCTCCCAAAAACTTCCTCCACCTTATCCATCTTCCAGACCACTGCAATAGAAGAGAAACTTAATGTTCTTTCTTAAAAGTAGCTCAGACTACTCAGCACACCTCTGTGACCACAGCTCCTGATCTAACTCGATTTTAAATTACCTAATTTAATTGTAGGAAATGGCCTTTGGCCTTATGCCACTGCTTTTAAAATAATTGCTTCAGCTCTAGTCATTATATTTATGCATGAACCACCCACTTTGATATGGAAATTGTTGCAGCCCAAGGGGATTTAATTAAGTAATTAGGGAGGAGAGCATATAATGTCATTTGCTGTAACTGGATCTACAGAGTTAATCAATAGGTGACCACATGTGCATGAGCCTGGAGCATTTCAATGCCCTTAGCATCCTTGTGAAAAAGAAAAACAATGCAAGAGGGATCTCCTTTATCTGTGACACAATCTTGCAGAATAGGGCGTATTTTCATTGCTTAAAAGAATTGCACGAGCCATGCTGTCATATCAAACTGCACAAATCAGGCAGATTTATTGTCTGCCTGGAAATGCTCTGCAAGCAAAGAGCTTTGTGGTTCCAAGTCCAAGCCTTGACAAGCACTGTGAGAATAAAACCTGCTTTCTATCAGAGCTTTCAGAATCAGCCATGTTGTGCATTTATATTCCAAGTTTGCTACTCTTAAAGGTCAGTTTTGTTCTTGAGTCTGAAAGAAATTCATGTTATTAAGTGTTAATGCAGCTGTAAATACAGCTTTCTAGCTTTTACTATTATTATTATTTGTTCTCCTGTTCTGTTGGCTAAAACCCTAGACAGCTGGTGTTTGCTAGATTGCGTTCTTAGGGTGAAGAGTTTGTCCTACATACACAGAATGTGTTCATTCCTCAGGAATCAAGTGACCACACCAGAGCTAAACAATACATAAAGCATACAATTTCTTTTGGACTGTGATTTCTCCAGATGCTTAAACCTGGTACATTTATTAACTTTTGTCTACAAACCACTGATTTTCAGTAGAAAAATGCATAAAAAGAAAGAGCAGAATCTTTTACTGGGAGGATTACGTGGAGCTCTGCTAACTTCTTGCTGCTTTCATACCTTCTCATTTGCAACACAATCTCTGAATGCAGAAACAAGACAAAGTGGATGAATTTCCATTTGCAAGAAACATATCATTAAGGCCAAATGTCCTGAACTGACACTGACTTCACTAAAGGAAAAATTTCCATTGGATTTTTGGGAACTGGGGTGGGCCATCTACTTAAAGACAGAGTAGGTCATCATGTGCAGCGGTTCCTGTCTGGTTTACCATCCAAGCCTGTGCTGTTTAAATGGTAGGTTTGGGTTACACTCCTCAGCTGCTCTTTGGATTGGATGGGTGTCTGTAGGCATTGTCATCCATTGGCCTGGGCTCACATGTTCATGGCTCATTACAGTCAAAGCAACCTGAGCTTTGGGCCCGAGCTCCAGGGGTAGCTGACTAACTGTTGTTTAAGATCCACTGAAATTATTAGTTGTCATAAATGCAAGCAGTGCTGCAGCAGTTGGATCTCTGTGAACATTTGGTTGTAAATGTCCTGCCTGTGGAGGCTTAAGCTGCAGAAGATAGAACTGCTGCCTGAGAGAAGTCCCTCTCTGAGTCCCACCTGCAACCATCAAGAGCAGGGACCATGGCCTGGAAAAGGTGTTAAGGGTTTTTATCCTTTGGTAGCACACTTATAAAATGCCTCAGTCCTGCCAAGAAACCTGTGACTCTTTTCCAATCCTTTTCCTAATCCTGCAATGTTCAGAAATTGATGACACCAGGAATGCCTGTGCCTTTTGCAGTCACACTGGCAGCAGAAGGTTGCCCATCGCAGACTCTGCAGCACTCTGCACTGAAATGTTGCTCTATGCTCCAACTAAGCTGCTGGCACACACTGAATAAATCCCTAATACTCCATGTGAAAAAGCTCTGGACACAGATATTTTCACTGAGACCAAGGTTTCTTTAAGCAGAGGGTCTGGTGGGAACTTAAAGACATTATCACTCTTGTGTATGGGGCTGTATTACGCAGGGAAAATATAGATCATGTCCAAAAACATGTTTGTGCATATCTTCCCCTATTTCATTCAGTATAATTTTGTTTGTTTCTGATGGTAAAGTTGCTCAAGAGTGTGAGGCCACACCTAACTAAAGGGATATAATACATTTTATCTTCCTTGTTGTTGTTGTCTCACTGCCATCTGACATTAAACCCTCACCCCTGATTACTTGGGGATTCCCGGTAAAGTTGTGCAGGGAGCTGGAGTCATTATCAAAGCAATGGGTGCTTATCAAGTGTGATGTAGGACAGGATGCCATGGGTGTGTTAGCAGATGGTGTCATGGAGAGTTCCAGCCTCATAAAAGGTGAAGCAATTTTTGTTTTTGCTCTTGTTTATGTGGGTATGCAGTAACGATGCCATGTGTGCACTGACTTCTGCCTCACAATATGGCTTTTTTTCGCTGGTTGTCAATGCCTGGCTGGAGGATCCCATGGCAGCCACTGCTGAGGGCTGGAGGAAGCAGTGGTGGGACAGAAGCAGCGAAGGAGTATTTTGTGCATCAGCAGCTGTGTGTGTTCCCTGGGGACCCAGCAGCTGGAGATGAATTCACACCATGGCAGCTGCCTATGAAACCTCCTTTAGCAAAGCCAATAATGGAGAAAGTTT
This sequence comes from Rhabdornis inornatus, assembly GCA_013397075.1. Taxonomy (NCBI): domain Eukaryota; kingdom Metazoa; phylum Chordata; class Aves; order Passeriformes; family Rhabdornithidae; genus Rhabdornis; species Rhabdornis inornatus. The sequence goes on along the minus strand of VWZS01001016.1, from coordinate 1,696,808 downwards.
AATGCACATTGTAAATCTGTCATTTTAAAATGCTTCCACCACCTCCTCAGACTGGAAACGCTCTCCCTGGCCTCCAGGCACCCAGCATGAAGGCTTAGTCTCCATCAGGGAGATAAACTACCATGTGCTGAGCTCCCATCAGGGAAGACTTGCTGCAAAGCTCATTTGTGGAGCTAATTTGGATAATGGATACAAGTTTCTAAATCATTTAAAACACAACAACACAAAAGCCTTCACTACGGTTGGAATCATGTCCCCACAGAATTATCTCTGTGCCAAGATCAGCTTGTATGGGTAAAGATATCTAAAATTCATTTTTTCCCAAAATCTAATTTCAGTTGATAATCAAAGGTAGAGGTTTATTGTTTAAAATTTATTGAAAGACAATATGGTAATTATATATATGAAAAGGCCATAAGAGAAATTTTATACTAGATTACAGTAAAATTTAGTATTAGATTTTCATCCTAAAATTGTCACCAGAAGCCTCCATGACACAGAGTGACATGTGGTCACATTTACATTCAATATGCTCCTCATACCAGTTGCAGGCCAGCCACCAGAAGCCATGACTTTACGACATCCACATATGCATGTTGCAATTACAAACAGAGAAGGAAATCAGAATAAGCCCAGCTTTTGGCACCTTGTCTGTTTAGCACAGCAGAGAACTTCTGATGTAACATCTTGCTCCTTATTTCTCTGCAAAATTACTTAGACTCTACTTTTTCCTCTACATCCATATAATTCAAGCTATTCAATTTTGAAAAATAAATGGATATACCATAATTTTGAGTGTTACAAGTAGTTTCACCTGGATATTAGGATGTCATCTCACCAATATGAGACATCATATCCCATGATTTCTCAAGCAGAGACTCCATCATCTCTCTTTGTCCCAGTTATTATATATAAAAAAACCACAAACAGGATATATGTATCATCCTTCCACACATCCACAGAAAATCAGCCCTGGAAATCAAGGTGGTTAAAACCAACAAAAACTTATTTTTCCTTCTTTGATGATATCTTCAATTCTAATGTCATTGGATTTCAGGGAGGACTAAAAATTTCTCAAATTTCCCCTGAATTGTATCAATACCAAAAAATTACTTGAAATAAATTTATTAAAATTTGTTATTTTGTCAGAAGTAAATTTTTGAGCAAACTTTTCAACATTCTTCTCAAAAACCTTTTATATTTTAGATAATTTTTTACCAAAAGAAATAAAAATTTTTAATAAATTTGATTTTATAAATACAGGAGACTTTTATCCTATCTCCATAACTCTATGAAGTACATGTTAGTACATGTTACATGAAGTATATGTTAGGTTTAAAAAATACACAAAGAGGGATAGATAAATACATTATTTCCATAAATAATGGACACAGGTGAATAGTAATCTAGCCATATTTTCAATTAGGTCTGTCCAGCTTGCTGAGGTGTTGCTTCTCACCAGGGTTTTAACTATTGGTTTGACAATAAGGGTCAGAAATGGCTCATAGACTGCTTACTCTGAAAATGCTACAGAACATTCTGTAGGAACATTTTTGGAGGCAGGCTAAATTCAAGTTTGCAGTGTACATGCCTTTCTTTTTGTTGTTGTTTGTTTTTTTTGTTTGGGTTTTTTGTTTGTTTGTTTGTTTGTTTTCGTTTGTTTGTTTGGTTGGTTGGTTGGTTTGGTTGTGGTTTTTTTTTTTTATTCCACTCATTTGTGACTGCTATCATGGGCATCTTATTATCTCGATATTGTTGTCATATGTTTTCCCAACCTATGACTATCTAGCCATCTATTTTTTGTAAATATGTTTGTTCTTCCCATATACTAAAAATAGAAGCATAACCTCCTTTCTCTGCAACCAAACATGTCCTGCAGTAAAGGCAATATACCATTTAATGGTTAGAGCCTTGATTTACAACAGAATATCTGAGAGGGATATTGTATCCATATTTAAGCAAATATCTTAAATTCAAAATGACATAAATCCATACAGAGCCATTTCTAGACACGACAGTATTTCTAGCAAAACTGAGATAAAATGCTTTTGATCATGGTCAGGTGTCCTTATGGCCCCAGGAAGCAGGGGAAAATCAGAACAGGTGAGCTTTTGGCTGGAGAAAAGGAAGTGAGAGCTGATGCTCTGATGGTATGGTAAGGGCTCTACAATATCTGTTTCATGTGGAAATGCTGCAATCATCCACACTGTGTGAGGCGGTGATGTGATGCATATTTTTTATGCCCTGGATAAATGTGAAATAAAAGCTGAAGGCTCAGCACACCCAAGTGTATCCACCCGAAACCCGGTGCAGGGTGAGCCATTCTGGGCAGGATATTTCAGGGTATTTGGAGAATTTGGGGCTGCCTAGATACTGCATTGCCATCTAGTGGACATCGCTGAGACTGCATTGTGAAGCCGGGAAGCTGAGATTTTCAGCACTAAGAAATGGAAAAAGAAGCAGAGGCTTCAGAAATGTTCAGTTGGACGATCATTATGCAATGGCAGAAAGAAAGTCTTACCAGAACTCCCCAGTCTCCTTGCTTCTTTTTCTAAAGGAGCACGAATCAATTTTGTGAGGGCACAGTAGGAGAAATTGGAAACTCTCAGGTCTCTCATTTTCTTTTCCTGGATGTAGAACTCAGGGAAGAGTCCTCTGTTCTCCCTCCCTGTAAGTACAGAAAGGAGGAGCTGCAGGTGGTGCACACTTGCACAGTGTTTCCTCTTTCAGGTCAGTATTTGCTCGAAAATAGAATGCAAATATGGAACTCTCATTTCTCATTCGAAATTTTTCACTGTGTGCCTTTGGGGATGCTCCACAGTTTGCACATTACTCCTACACTGCGAACCGTGACTCCGAGAGCTGTAAAGCATTTGTCTCTGCCACTTCTGCTGGGTCTGTGGCATTCCCAGGCTTTGCTGCATGGATGCATGCATGTCCATCGTGGCTGGACATCAGACGCCTGCCAAAGCCAGTCTATCCCTACCCTCCCAGTTGGGCAGGGGAGAAGAAATACAATGAAAGGCTCAAGGGTCAAGGTAAGGACAGGGAGAGATCAGTCACCAGTTGCTATCCTGGGCAAAACAAACCTAACCTGGGAAAACATGTTTAATGTATTATCAATTAGATCAGAGTAGGGAAATGAGAAATAAACCCAAATCTTAGAAATACCTGTCCCCCACCCCTCCCCTCTTACTGACCATAACTTTATTCTCAGCTCTCTACTTCCATCCTGCAAGTGGCACAGGGGGACAGGGAGTGGAGGTTGTGGTCAGTTCCTCACACGTTGCCTCTGCTGCCTCTTCCTCCTTGGGGGAAGGACTCCCCACAGTTTTCTCCTGTTCCAGGGTGGGCTCCATCACATGGGAGACAGTTCATCACAAAGTTCTCCAATGTGGTTCCTTCCCGCAGGCTGCAGTTCTTCACAAACTACTCCAGCACTTGTCCCTTTCCTGGGATGAAGTCCTCCAGGAGCACAATGCTGCAGTGTGNAACTCTATGAAGTACATGTTAGTACATGTTACATGAAGTATATGTTAGGTTTAAAAAATACACAAAGAGGGATAGATAAATACATTATTTCCATAAATAATGGACACAGGTGAATAGTAATCTAGCCATATTTTCAATTAGGTCTGTCCAGCTTGCTGAGGTGTTGCTTCTCACCAGGGTTTTAACTATTGGTTTGACAATAAGGGTCAGAAATGGCTCATAGACTGCTTACTCTGAAAATGCTACAGAACATTCTGTAGGAACATTTTTGGAGGCAGGCTAAATTCAAGTTTACAATGTACATGGTGGTTTTTTTGTTGTTGTTTGTTTTTTTTGTTTGGGTTTTTTGTTTGTTTGTTTGGTTTTGTTTGTTTGGTTGGTTGGTTGGTTGGTTTGGTTGTGGTTTTTTTTTTTTATTCCACTCATTTGTGACTGCTATCATGGGCATCTTATTATCTCGATATTGTTGTCATATGTTTTCCCAACCTATGACTATCTAGCCATCTATTTTTTGTAAATATGTTTGTTCTTCCCATATACTAAAAATAGAAGCATAACCTCCTTTCTCTGCAACCAAACATGTCCTGCAGTAAAGGCAATATACCATTTAATGGTTAGAGCCTTGATTTACAACAGAATATCTGAGAGGGATATTGTATCCATATTTAAGCAAATATCTTAAATTCAAAATGACATAAATCCATACAGAGCCATTTCTAGACACGACAGTATTTCTAGCAAAACTGAGATAAAATGCTTTTGATCATGGTCAGGTGTCCTTATGGCCCCAGGAAGCAGGGGAAAATCAGAACAGGTGAGCTTTTGGCTGGAGAAAAGGAAGTGAGAGCTGATGCTCTGATGGTATGGTAAGGGCTCTACAATATCTGTTTCATGTGGAAATGCTGCAATCATCCACACTGTGTGAGGCGGTGATGTGATGCATATTTTTTATGCCCTGGATAAATGTGAAATAAAAGCTGAAGGCTCAGCACACCCAAGTGTATCCACCCGAAACCCGGTGCAGGGTGAGCCATTCTGGGCAGGATATTTCAGGGTATTTGGAGAATTTGGGGCTGCCTAGATATTGCATTGCCATCTAGTGGACATCGCTGAGACTGCATTGTGAAGCCGGGAAGCTGAGATTTTCAGCACTAAGAAATGGAAAAAGAAGCAGAGGCTTCAGAAATGTTCAGTTGGACGATCATTATGCAATGGCAGAAAGAAAGTCTTACCAGAACTCCCCAGTCTCCTTGCTTCTTTTTCTAAAGGAGCACGAATCAATTTTGTGAGGGCACAGTAGGAGAAATTGGAAACTCTCAGGTCTCTCATTTTCTTTTCCTGGATGTAGAACTCAGGGAAGAGTCCTCAGTTCTCCCTCCCTGTAAGTACAGAAAGGAGGAGCTGCAGGTGGTGCACACTTGCACAGTGTTTCCTCTTTCAGGTCAGTATTTGCTCGAAAATAGAATGCAAATATGGAACTCTCATTTCTCATTCGAAATTTTTCACTGTGTGCCTTTGGGGATGCTCCACAGTTTGCACATTACTCCTACACTGCGAACCGTGACTCCGAGAGCTGTAAAGCATTTGTCTCTGCCACTTCTGCTGGGTCTGTGGCATTCCCAGGCTTTGCTGCATGGATGCATGCATGTCCATCGTGGCTGGACATCAGACGCCTGCCAAAGCCAGTCTATCCCTACCCTCCCAGTTGGGCAGGGGAGAAGAAATACAATGAAAGGCTCAAGGGTCAAGGTAAGGACAGGGAGAGATCAGTCACCAGTTGCTATCCTGGGCAAAACAAACCTAACCTGGGAAAACATGTTTAATGTATTATCAATTAGATCAGAGTAGGGAAATGAGAAATAAACCCAAATCTTAGAAATACCTGTCCCCCACCCCTCCCCTCTTACTGACCATAACTTTATTCTCAGCTCTCTACTTCCATCCTGCAAGTGGCACAGGGGGACAGGGAGTGGAGGTTGTGGTCAGTTCCTCACACGTTGCCTCTGCTGCCTCTTCCTCCTTGGGGGAAGGACTCCCCACAGTTTTCTCCTGTTCCAGGGTGGGCTCCATCACATGGGAGACAGTTCATCACAAAGTTCTCCAATGTGGTTCCTTCCCGCAGGCTGCAGTTCTTCACAAACTACTCCAGCACTTGTCCCTTTCCTGGGATGAAGTCCTCCAGGAGCACAATGCTGCAGTGTGGCACAGGGTCACAAGTCCTGCCAGCAAACCTGCTCCACTGTGGGCTTCCCGCAATGCCACAGCCTCCTTTGGGCATCCATGTGCTCAGGCATGGGTTCTCCTACACTGCAGGTGGATCTCTGTTCTCCCATGGCCCTCCCTGGCTGCAGGGGCACAGCTGCCTCACCATGGGCTGCCCCAGGGGCTGCAGGGGAATCTGCTCCAGCACCTGGAGCACCTCCTGCCCCTCCTTCTGCACTGACCTGGGGGCCTGCAGGGCTGTTTCTCTCAGATATTCTCACTCCTCTCTCCAGCTGCAATTGCTCCTGCACAGCAATTTTTCCCCCTTCTTTACTATGTTATCCTAGAGGCACTGCCACTATCACTGATGGGTTGGGCCTCAGCCAGCAATGGGTCCATCTTGTAGCCAGCTGGCTCTGTTGGACATAGGCGACAAAAATACTCAATATTTTCAAAACAGTAAAATAAGCCTTTTTGTATCTAACCATGGCATTCAGGGTTACAGGCTGAAAGAGAGCATTTCTTCCAAAACACTGTTTTGGAAGATCCAAGAAGTGACTACAGAAAAAAACCAGAAGAGCTTAGTAAGGGAAATTAATAGAAAACTGCTCCTGAATTATTTAGTTGGGTATTCTTGCAATTTATTTCTTCTGCTTAGAAAGAGGTTCATGGGAGGCACCATAAAAGGTGTAAGGTGTGAATAAAGAACAGCAAAGGACTTAAATTTTAAATACCTGATCCCATACCAGTGAATAATGTAACTTGGCTGCTCAGTAAAGGAGGATTGGGGGTCTGAGATGAGAATAGGCAAGGCTAGTTTTCTCAGAGGAACCCTGCCAAAGCTAGATGTATAGTCTCAGTGACTAACCTCCTACATGACTCTTGTGGCCTCCTGCACTCATGACCACTCTTTCTGCCTGGTTTTCAGCTCAATACCTGTGTTTAAAAGCCCAGTCTTGAAAAACGCAGGTATAGAGCAAGATTGTAAAATTATCTAGCAAGACTTCTGACAGGACATCCTCTGGGATATTTGAGGTACCCATGAGTGACAAGTGGTATGATATGGACTTGATGGGAGACCCACGACTTCCTAAGTCAGATACTTATAAAAAATGATTTGTCCTGAGATATATTGCATTTATATAGGTAGGCAACTGAGACTGTTCTGAGCATTCCTGCTTTCCCTGGTTGGTTTGCACATGTAAGGCACATACCCACATTTGGTAGTGGTACAAGGTTCATGGTGTCCCAACCTGTGCAGTGCCCAAGGCTTGTTGTGATCAGCTTTCTAGTTCTCCTTGTGAAGCTCTTCACCCTGCCTTTCACTTTATAGTTATCAGCCTACACATGGCAGCTGTTCTCCCCTTTCTCCTAGTCTTCCAGAGTGCCATTATCCTCATTACTTTGCATTACTTTTACTCAAGAATTGCTGATATGGCTGTTCAGTTGGGTTTTCTCAAAAGTCATTCCCATCACCATGCAAGATGCCCTTCATTCTTCCCTACCTCTGCATTTCATTTCCTACTTCACAATTTTTACTTTAAAGCCATAATTAGGAGAAAGTAGAGCACAGTAGATGAGTTGCTGAAATAGACAATTAGCATTTCCCAGTAATGTACACACACAAGGCTCAGCAACCAATTAGAGCTGAAAAATCTGTTCCAGACTGAAGCACATCCCAGCCAGCTCTTTTAGCGCAATGAGGGAGGGAAAGCAATGGCACAACAGCAAGATAAGATATAACTACAGTTACCTGGAAAAAAATATCAACAGGCAATGCTTTACTGGAAAAGATGTCCTGAAAGGGATATTTATGTGAAGGGAGCCCTGTAATTTCTTGTAGTCCTGCCACCTCCTACACTTCTTTGGGTTTTGTTTCAGAAGAGTTGCTATTACAGTTTCTGTATACCATGAGCTACGGACACCACAAATACACCTTTGTGCCTCTAAACATATTTCATCACCTTTTGTGCAATACTGAGAACTTCTGTTCACTTAGAGTTGATGACCAAATAGGTGAATTTAACCACTTGTCAAAAATTTAAGCACTCATAAAACTACGTAACAGATCTCAGTCAGATCTGATTGATAGTTGCCTAAATTGCCTCCTCTGTGTGCTGTATGAGAGACTGAAACACAGTCAAATGTACTAATTCAAGGTAGAACTACTCATAAATGGTTTAAACTCAGATATCTGTTTGACTTGTTCTGTCTCAATCCTTTGTGAGAATGTTAATAAGATTCAAATTTCAGCTTTTAGTGAATAATGAGATATTAGACATTATGGAATAATGGCTTTCATTTGCAATCTGGGAGGCTTTGATGTGGTGTGATCTAGCCCCTACCACCATAGCTAGGGCTGCTGACCATTCACGTTCCTCAAGCTGTGAAGTAAGGCTTGCAGGACACACTTACCAGATGAATTTGAGTTAAATACACTCTTGAAAGTTTTCACAGTGGCATGAGCCATTGCCATGCTAAACCATCTATGTATATTTGCCTTTCTTTATTTTTGTGTAAAATTTCAGGGACCACCAGCCTCTTCACTCAGGAATTCCAGACAGAACACCCCCTTTGGGGTGAAAGCAGCCTTAAACAGAAGTTAAATGTTTTGATAGTTGGTGCTCCAATTCCTGCAGGGTGCTTGGCTCCAGAAAGGAATTCAGGTGAAACACAGGGTAAAATGTCTTTTCATCTGGATTCATAAAATCTGGTGTCCTAAGAAACAGATCATCTAGACTCCAAAAACTGATCCACCTTTCTCCTTTGCTGGAGTCTGAAAAACAGAGATCTCTCTGAGTTCCTCAGAGAGACATCAAAATGCAGGGTTTGAATTAAAACCGTTGGATGAATTGAAGTATATTGAGCCACTCATATATGAAATAGAGGTGTAAGTTTAAATTTTAGGTAAGTAAGTTTAAATAAGTAAGAATATGTTTTAAGTGCCTTAAAAAGTAAAAGCCCTAGACATCAGTGTAGAAAACAAGTCTTAAAAACAAGCTTCAGTGAGAACTCAAAAACACAGTTTTAGACATAATAAAAATATAGTAAGAATATTGCTTACATTTTTCAGATAGAACAGATAGGCCATATGCATAGTTTATACATAAACTTTCGTACTAAGAAACTAGAATTCTAATAGGTTTAGAAGAAATGCTTCATATTCATGTTTTTAGCTCATTGGGTAATTTATAAATAAGACTCCACATCTTGGAGTGAGAGCTCTCTTGCTCTCCCTCACTCTCTTGCTCTCTCTTGCTTTCACCATCATCATCATCACTGCCCCCATATGAACAACAAGAGGAAGAACAAGAAGAAAAGAACAAAAGAAGAAAAAAAAAGGGAGCATCTGCCTCTTGGAACTCTATACTAAGCTGCAGCCTCTGTCTCTTCTCAGGACTCTGTACTAGGCTGCAACTTCAGCCCTCCTGGGGCTTTGCACCAGGAGCTGCTTCTACTTCTAATCAGGACTTTACTTCTATTTGTGACTCTATGCCAAAAGCTTTTAGCATGGACTTCAATGCTCAGGACTTTTTGCCTTTTGAGAGTGATGCGCCTTTACAATAAACAACTTTATAGCAACTCACAGCTGCTCAGCTCTTTTAAAGAGAACAACAATCCCAGCTCCTTGAGGAGAGGATGCATTTAGCACCTGTATTAAGTTCTGCACCAGGATAGAAAGGCAGATCAAGAGTTTCTGGCCCTAGGTTTTTGACTACTTCTGATTCTAATCTAGTAAAAATTAAAACTAGCAAAAAGAGTCGTCTATCTCTCAACCAGTATCCAAACAGAGTCAAAATACCCTTCATCTTTATGGATTAAAAAGAATCTTCCTCTAGGACTTTAGCTTCATGTGAAGGAATAACCTCAACTATAGCATATTCTTCATCTAGTTAGTGTAATCTAAATGGATTCACATCAGAATAGGAGCTTTTGGAACGCACATATTGCACATTTTGGCTGATACCTCTGGCCATTAATTTATTCTTACTGCTAGAAAAATTGTGTAAGTCTATTTGACTTATTCAGGATTGTACCAAGATGACATGTATGTACATCCATTCAGCAAAGCAGGTGAGGCTCCTGGGTGTTCAGAGAAGTCTTTGTCTGCTGCCTGGAAGATTAGATGTCTACTGGAACAGATTTCCTGAATTAAGCTCTTAACTGCACTGACTTGTCATTGAATTAAAGTATATGCTTTGCCAGAAGTTCTTTCTTAATGTATTCCCACTGCTCATAGGAAAAATTGAAGTAATTAGTAGCTTCTGGTTACCTTTTTCTCCTTGTTTTCTGTCAGAGTGACTCTGTGAATGTCAATAGTCTTCTTCATTTTCTCCTGCTGAAGACACCCAGGCTGAGCTTGTAAAGACTGCCAAATTAAATGTAGCTCCTGCTGCAAAAACAAGCGTGTATTTGTGGAGGGGGTGCTTTCATTGTAGGGATAACTTCTGATTTTACAGAACAGACCCAGTGTTTGATCAGCATAAAGATAGTTACACCTGTGGAGTGAATGCATGGAAAAGGAAATGCTTCCACATTTCTGCTAAAAACACAGGAAATGTCTGTACCCAAGAGTACTTGCACCTCCAGCAGGCTTCTACCTTCTGCTGCTGGGTTTAGCTCCTATCATGAAAGTATCAATCAAGAAATTTAACTTCAGAAGCATTCACATAGGGGCTTTCCAGCTGGAAAACCTATGAGGGCAAAAATGTGAATTTCCCAGTCCTATGCACAGATATTCTGGTAAATTAAAATTGCAGATCTAAGTCACATGAAAGAGCACACACAGAGCTCTGTGTAATTCTTTATTTGTCCACATATTCTTGATGTTACACAAGAGATGCTGGGCAAGAAGTAGAGTCCTGGAAACTTTGGGTGAGCCTACTTATGTCAACCATATATTTTGTAAAATCATCGATTCATAGAACTTAAACGAAACCCTGTTGTTAGTCAAACACTCCAGAATATTAGTGGCCATTAAAATTTGTCTTGCATTCAACAATCTGTCATCTAGAAGACATGATCGACTTATTGTTGTACTGCTTTAAAAGTGTTGTAATTGTATCTGGTGATACTAACTGGCAGAAGTACCAAAACTTAATTATAGCCAGCATAATTTTTGACTGCCTATGCTGAGGTGAAGCAAGAGAACTTGTGAAAACCCGGCTGCCCTTTGGGTGGCGCCGGTCGCAAAGCATTTGGTTTCTCTTCTTACAGAATGGAACTGGGAAAGGTCCCAGCCTGATGCTGGCTGGGAGGGCAGTAAATCCCTGCCTGCTTCAGATACTGCTGGGAGAGGGTGAAACCACAGAGCATCAGGGCAAACTGACATGCAAAGAGAGAACAGAGAATGGAAAATAAATAGCATTTATTTATAAATGCAGGTTGTATTTGGTATGTGCAGGTCATTAGTCTTTCTGGTTTCTGTTTTTATATGGCTACTGAGGAAAAAAATGGAGCTGTAAGCATATTTTATTAGTTATTAATTTTTTAAAAATTATTATGCTGATGTGTACACCCGTGAATAAAACAAGCCCTTCCCTACTCTCACAGTTAAAAGAATATAGAAGGCATTATTTTTCTGTCTTTTTCAGGGTATAGTAACATGTTTATATTACCTTAACAGACAGTGGTAGGCTAGATGGGAAGAACAGGTTTTAACACGTGCTTTGAATGCATAATTACAGTTAGAGATCAAGAGCTGGCACACCTGCTCTGGGGTGTAAGCGTGTGGGCTGTGAGATCTTCGGTCAGATCTGACTTTAACCAGCAATTTTCACACATAAGGACCTGGGCTGGGTGGGGAAAGTGAGGCATGAGCATGGGCAGTCTTGCCTCCCACCCAACCTGCTGGGCCAGCAGAGGCAGAAGGCAGTGCTGTACTGTGCAGCTGGATGTGCTAACAGCACGTGTGTGTGTGCCAGCACGTCCAGCTCAAGGGATTTGGAAACAGCTCCAAGCTTGGCTTCCTGGGCTTCTTTTAGAATTGCTTCAGTTTAGACATGATGGTGCTTACCTCGTTCCACAAACTCTTCTCCTTGTTGTGATTCAGAACATAAATCACAGAATCAGAGTATTCTGAGGTGAAAGGGACCCACGAGGATCATCGAATCCAACTCTTTAGTTAATTCCCCACACAGGGATGAAATGCACAAAGTTGGTGTTATTAGCACTGGGTTCTGACCAACAGAGACAATAAATGTTGTATGCCACTGATATTTCTAATGTATCACACAGCAACATACCCTTCTAGGAAGCTGCAGCATGTCATAGTAAAATTATTTAACAACATTAGCCATAGCCTCAGTTATTCATCAATTTACAAAATCAGTTTTTAGAAAAAGAAAACGTACCCCAAAATACCAAGAAAAGAGACACAAGAATTTCATTATTCAACACAGAAGGCTTTATTTACAATTAAACATAGGTATATTGGAAAAAAATATTTGAGCTTTATTTTATTTGTATTTTCATTAACGTTTCTAATGAAAGTTTACCCTGCACTGTTTGAGCAACTGTAAATACTTAACATTAGCCTTAGTATCATGAATTAACAATAACTGTAACTGATGCTTTGGATAAAGTAACTACAAATTACAATTCAAGTGCAGTCTAGATGCTGGACATAGTTAAAAAGCCCAAACCTGCATTGAGATCAATGAGATTATGCATATGGACAAACATATAGTTGTGTCCATATAAAGTTTGCCCCTGAGACATTTAAAATCATGGCCTGACCTGCTGGATCCCTGCTGCTGGAGCGCCACACAGCACTAAACAACACTAGTAAAGCACACACTAACTTGCTGACAATGTACTTGAAGTCAAATAAAATGAAGCTGAAATATTAGTGTATCAAAAACTACAGGAGCACTGCTGTTGTTCCTTTCATGTTAGATCCTGACACAAAAGACATTTTATTATAAAAATTTGGTGTCAGATCTTGAACCACAGCAGAGCTGTATTTATCTCAGAAGAGATATGGCTTAAGGACTTTATCTGTCCTCACACTTTTTCAACCAGTCCATAGGACTCTATGGATGGCTTCAGCTGTGTCAAATTGTCCCCAGACTAATACGGGAACAGAGCATCATATATGACACCAGCAATAATGTGGATGTGAGAGAAAGGTGTTTTTCATCGACTAGCCAGCACCACGAGTAATCAAACACACAGGCTGAGAGCAAACCCTTCCTCAAGTGCCACACCAGCTGCCCTGGTAGCTGGCAGCTCCAGCTCACAGCTGGAAGCAGAGTGCACCATGTACCTCACAGACGTCACCTTCGAGAATAAGTCTTGGGATTTCTGTCACTCATCAGCCCTATTGATAGCTACAGAACTTTGTCCACAAGGAACAATGGAATAAAAAGATGAGTGTAATAGTCAGTTGGATTTTCCCTTTATTTCCAAAGGTAAGAACATCTTGCTAAAGATACCCAGGCAAAGACATTGTCCTTTATTAGCAGGACAAACCTTTCTGGTTTAAAGTCCACTGTAGCATTGTTTACAAACAGCAGGATATGAGAGGCTGGCCATGTTTGGTTTCCCTTTTTCTTTGCAGCCCTTAAATAAGGGGATAAAAGATCTAAAAAGAAATCTTAGAAAATGCTGAACTTAGGCTCTTGTTCTGAATTTATTGAATCCATGGAGAGAGACCCTGTAACACTCCATATTTGCCCCATTTACTCTAGAATAAAATACAGCATTCAGATCAAATGATAAACTCAACTATTTATGGAGATGTCAGTGTTTGCTACAGGCTGATGCACCTCATTAAACAAATGGCTGCACAAATTTCCTTGTGGCAGATGGTTTATCAGTAATTGGGGCTACCTCTTTTCATTTATGCGCTTCTATAGCAAGTGGAACCCTCTGATGTTTGATCAAAATCATTATCTTGGTCTTTCCTGTCTCTGAAGCATTTTGGAGCATTTTCTCTTGTCCTGTCAGGTTACATATCAGATCATTCTCCAAGGGAGGCCTTGGGCTAAGTGGGCTTAGGGCAGAGCAGAGGCTGGTGTTCAAACAAGAGCCAGAAATAAAAGCTCACAGGAGGCAACAGGAAGAGCAGTGGAGCAGGTTGGGAGTTAGGGAGTGGTTCAGATTAATAAACAGCTGTGGAGCCAAATGTCAATGAGCTCCATCAACATACGGATGACTGTGGTCTATCTACGAGCCATCTGCATATAAAAATATAAAATGTATGAACCACATATTTTAGTAAGTCTTTTATAAACCTCATATATTACAGTTAGTAACTTTACATAATAAACCTCACATTCAATGCAATTCACATCCCTGAATAGAGGACAGAGAGCAGTTCTACTGCAGCAGCTTCCATTCCTTAAAGGAACAGAGAGAAATATTGCAATAAGAGCATCTAGAGCACAGCATGAGTTCCAAATTGTTGTCATTCCCAGCCCGTGCTCCGAGATAGAACATCAGCAAGCGGCTTTCATTTTTCTTGCAAATCCAGAAGAAAATGAGTAGCAAGTTGCATAAATGGCAGAAGGTGGACTAAAATCCAACTGCACCTCAACTTCAGTGTGCTTGAATGCAATTTAAAATGTGTAACAAGTCTCAAATAAAGTCTTTTGGTAGCGTAGTTTCCACAGTGGCCTCTTTAGAGATGTCAGAAGTGTGGATCATTGAAAACATCAGCTTCCTTGGGTTAGTAAGCTGGTCTTCTCAAAATGGAAAAACATGTTGAGTTCCACAGCACATGGATTGACTGTGCCTTGAATCATACCTTCTGTCTCTGAATTTTAACAAGCTGCTTAGCTGAAATTTCAATTAAACATTGACTGCCTCTGAAGTCTTTTCACCTGTTATGAAATAAAATCAGAATTCAGCATATGGTGAGGTTAAGTCTTCAGTTTAAGAATACCTCTTTAGTATAGCATACTTTTCACCACAATGTTCATGTCTCTGTACTTCTTTTAAATAACTCCAAAAATGTGTTTGCTTCCCCAGGTATCAGCACATTAATTCACCACTTAGTCAGTCTGCCCCTGATGGGAGTATATTTGCCTCTGCGGGCTAGGTATGTCCAGGAAGTGCTCAGACTAACATCACAGTGATGCATCACTGACAGAAAGAAGTGAGAAACCAGCACTCAATAGGAAGTGTCACTTACAATGGGTTCTCAGAACATCAGGCAGGGGGATATCCTGGGAGAGCACAGCAATCTGCAGCTATGTGGCATCTGTCTCAGAAGGGTGCTAGAGGACACTTCTGAGCAGTTTAAGGCAAAATGTTGATTTTAAAGAATTCACAATAAACAAAAATGTTCTTCTGATGTAGTTCCCAATGCCCTCCCCTGAGTTAAGAGCATTCTGAAAGATCTAGAATGGGAAGAGAACTTGAAAATATTAGGCAAATTATCTGGATGATTTCCTACGGAACAACTACAAAATTTTCTAGCATGTGAAAAAATAAGAACAGAGAAATAGGTAATGATTCTGAACTACTGAAACCCCGAGGAGAAGTCACTGCTGGGGACTGAGCTGTCAAGTGCTTACTTATTTCAATTTCTTCGACCTGCATATGAAGTAGGACCCCATGAAGGCCAGGAACATCACAGAGCCTCCGATCATCAATGCCATCTGCAGTATGCTCAGCAGCTCCAGCCGACTGGAGATTTTGGTTCTGAACATTTCTGCCTTCTCATCCCCAATAACAGCAGACTGAAACAGTGCAAGAAAAACACCAGTGAAAGGCACATACGCAAGCACTCACTTGCCAAATATACTCTTGGTGTGGTGCAAATCACAGCATGAGCTTAATTATCCAGTTTCAGGGCACCAAGAATGAAAAAGCTAGGTAGTTTTGTTGTTTATTTGTTTGTTTCAAAACACAGAATATTAATAGACAAAAAATATACTAACCTCATTTAGCCAAAGAAGAGGGAACACATATGGTTTTTTAACTTTTTTTAAAGGCCTGAAATGAGAAAATAAGTACAGCATGTTACTTTTAATTTGCTACATAATGCCACTCTCTCTCTAATTAAACATTTTTCTTCTCCTCTAACTATATTTCTGGCTTCCATTTTACACATTGGGCAACAATTATTTTCTGTCTAATCTTCTGTATAGGGGCAGTCAGACACAGAGAGGGTTGAAGATCTGTGTGGTGTTCATCTGTACAAGATTCCAAAGGTATGTTTATCCATGTACATTTGGGCCAATAAAGAGGAAAAAAAATCAGCTAGAGACCCACTGACCCTTCTGATAAAACCATCTAGTGACAAGGAATACATAAATTCTCTTTTTCATTGGATTTATTACAGAAAATACAGTTTGTCTGTTCATCCTCATGACCCCTATTTGGGTTTTATGGGAAGTTATTTATGAGAACATTTTGCTTTGTAAGCTTCTGTAGGGAAAACAAATGTTTGTTAAAATACTCGGGCAGTGTCCTGCTCAGGAAGATTTACTCTGAAAAAGCTTTGGGAAAGTATTTTTATTCCTTCTACTCCATGACATTTCTACTGATGCTCTCATGGACCAATCAGCCTAGTTAAAAATTATTAAAAAAAAATAAAGAAGAACTTACTCAATGAATTTTGAAGGTTTCACAAGGAGGTTTACTTGCAGCCTTTTTGCAAATCGTAGTGTAAAACCAGTCACCTAAAACCAGTGAAAAAAAATCCAGTTCTAATTTTGTGGCTTTACCATAGTTACCTTTGAAATTTAAATTTAAACCTGAAGACAAAGTTAAAAACCACTAAATCAGTCATGGTATATTTAATATAAAAATATGCTTCAGGGTTTTTTTTCCACCAAAAATCAGCAAAATTTTCTTTTTCAAAATGCATAGGGGAGAAACAAACCTTTCGTATCAGGACAAACAGATGTATAAAAAGATCAAGTCTTTTATTCATATCTTTCTTCTACTCTGTCTTTCACAAAAAAAGCTGTGAATCTTGAAAATTTTGTGTAATATTTAGGAAAATCTGTTTGATGTCTTTATTCCAAATAAGGTGAAACAAAGATTTAACTTCATTTCTCCCCAGTGAAGTTACGTAGCTTAACTGCCTAATTATAGTGAAAGAAATTATTTAGAATTTATTGATAATTTAGAAATTATAAATTTTACCTTTTCAATCAAAGTAAGAGCAAAATAGAAATTTGGAATCCTTGAATTCATCATACAATTCAGAAAACTTTGGTAAGTACACTTAAAGTTAAAGATCTGAATCACTGAAACAAAAATAGAGGTAAATTTGTAAGAAGTCAAAATAAATTCATTCTGTTTGGGAGATCTGCTGGACAATCCAAGTCACAAAGACTTAAATTAGGTCTATTTAAATCAGACTATTCAGAGTTCTAGCAATTGGAAATAAATTAATCTATGTTTATTTAGTTTCAATTGAGATAGTAATTATCCAAAAATGGTTAGTTATAGAATTTTTTTTTTTTAATTAAAGGAAGGAAACAGAATTTTTAATTTTTTTAAATTAAAACAGAGGAAACAGAAGTTACATAAAATATAATTTTCTCAAAGTTCCTGAAGATCATAGAAAAGCTACAACATGTTTCACAGTTTGCAGATTCAATACCATGTTCCCAGTAAGTAAAAATCAAAACAGATTTTCCAAACTTTGAAGGTTAAAATGAGATAAAGTTCTGCTCTAAATTTCCCCTGCTGAAACCAGACCACTTTGAGGGCAGACCTTAGAAAAGCAAGCATGGAAAGATTGCATCATCTGCTTGTCCCTCTGGTAAAAGGCCAACTCTGCTACTATTAAATTTAAACATTGCAACTTTCCCAAGGTACAAGTATTAAATACTTGGACTTACAGGCTCTATGTCTAGATATGTCTCATGCTCCTTTTCATTTGGACTCAGGCCTTCCACGTTATGCAATATAGATTCACTTGCATGAAGAAAATGAGGAAGAGAGATATATACCGGTCTTTCTATTGAAATAAAAACACAAACTCTCTTGAATCATTAAGCCTTGCTTTGGCACTCATCTTCACAGGTTATTTTCCAAACATAGTTTTGCTATATAGATGTACAATCCTGATAAAAATGTTAATAGTTTAAGCACATCACCTAAAATAAAAACAAAAAAACAACCCAAACTAAAAACAAACCCCAAAATTCGAGCATTTTTGTGACTTTTTTTTTTGTCATAAGGAAAATTTGTATAGTGAAATAAACAGCAGTTACAAATCCTGCTTGCCTTGTGTCTACACTGTGGAGCTGGCTGTGCTGCCAGTTTCATGCTGAGGTGAGGATGTGACTGTCACTGTCTCCCCCCACCTTCATGATCTTGTTTTACCCTGAAGGGACCTCTTGCAGTTCACTCTGCACCAAATGCAGACTCAGTTTATATTTTTTTACCTATACCACACTAAGCCAGTATTGCCTGTACATACCCACCCCTGCCACGTGTGTGAATTTCCACAGATCCAAAGTGCAGAACTGTGTCTGGCTTTTACACAGTGTCCCTCCTTTACCTTCTCTACACACATTCCTGCTGTCAGTACACCATCTATGGTATCCCGACTTTGCACAGCACTATGCAAAATAAAGAAATATCATAGTCCTAA
The DNA here is from genome assembly GCA_013397075.1 of Rhabdornis inornatus. Taxonomy (NCBI): domain Eukaryota; kingdom Metazoa; phylum Chordata; class Aves; order Passeriformes; family Rhabdornithidae; genus Rhabdornis; species Rhabdornis inornatus. The sequence goes on along the minus strand of VWZS01001016.1, from coordinate 1,678,552 downwards.
TTTTGGGCAATGAGGCTACAGAAATGTGAGGGGTCTCACAAGCAACCTGTAGAAGAATTCACAAACACCCTGGATATCTGAGTGACACCTCAGCTACAGGACAAGTGCCTTGTCCCCGGTCAAATGGCTTGTGGGGCAGTACTGTGTCACCACCATACTTGCTTTGCAGGCACTGATGTCCAGGACTCCAGCTAACGTGCAGTTCTCTGATATTTCTGTATCTGTACAGAAGCAATAATTGTCTCTGACTTCAGCTGGCGATGCAAATGCTTCACGAGGAACTACAAAGCGATAGAGCGTGATTCCCTTCACAACCTGCTTGCCGTAGAAAACTCCATAGATTGATCTGAGCACAAGGGAGGAGAAATGGGTTTCAGCCATTTGGATTAAAAATCTAAATTTGTGGCAATGCTACTGGAGGATCTCCCAACTGCCTCTCTCTTAAAAGAAACAATCCCCCCAGGGACCCAATGTCCAGGCTCCTGCCACACTGTTCTGTAAATTGCAGGGGTGCTCCTCTGTAGTGGAGAATATTCCACACCTTCACAAAAGAGATGTACAAGCTCAGAGGCAAGCATGCCAATACATTTGAACAAAAAAGTTCATATAGTAATGATAAACAATATAGACTAAACTAACAAATTAATAGAGGTCTCCTTTCCCTACATACAGCTATACTTGAAGTAATTATGAGGTTTTTCAAAGTTTCTGGACTACAGTAGGGATGCTTATCCATATAAAGCACCTCTGATATAGTTTTTTGCTGACCTCATGATAACTTAAGCTTTATTATGCAGACAACACCCTGCATATAACCTTATTCCATTGCATATGAATCAGAATATTACTTAAGCTTCTTTTTGCTAATTTATTATCAGCTGATACAGAGATATGGTTGCTACACAGTAATGTAATCAGGACACCAACACTTTGTGTTGTAGCCAAATAAAAGAAGGGTTTTGAAACATGGACAGAACAATATTTCCTGACCCTGCTTCTGCAGGACCTTTGGGCAATTGCTGTTGTCCTTTACTGTTCATGAATTGTGAGAATTAAATGGCCAGAGGAATCTCTCAAACTGTGTGTGCAATCAATCCAAAGAATTTTATCATTTCTCCCCTGCTTAGAATTCCCTTTTCTATGAATTGGGAAATGTTTGTGGATAAAATTGCTTCACAAAAAAAACCCTCCAACTTCATATAAAAACATTGGCCTTTGAAAACACTCTGCAGAGCAAATGGCCTCATTTAAACCTAGTAAAAAGGAAGCATCTGTTTCCAGGCAGCAAAATAAATAAAGGGTTTGAGCCTCCCAAAGTAAATACACTGGGACGCACTTTAAATCTTTAACATTTCTTTCAGTGATCCCACTGGAGAACCTGGGGATGCTGGATAGCCCAGCAGAAGCAGCAGGCTTAAAAGACATCAGCACGGGATGTATTAAGCAGGCTGTTTGTTTGTAAATACATAAAAATAAAATATGTAAAAAATATCCCGTGAGAAAAAATAATTTAGTATCTATCGAATGAGAGTAAACACTGTTCTGCCAAGATGATTTTTTCCAGACATGCCAAAGATGGACCTAACTGGACCCTGCTGTACCTGCTGCCTTCTCAGACCAAACAAGGCCAGGTCCTGATCTTAGAAGTTCAAGACTTTGAACCCTGTGGCCCTCAGTACCTTTTAGAGATCTCTAACAGCTCACAATGGCACATTTTCCTGAATATACATCTGTAACTGGCTGAAATAAAGTACATTGTATTAGCTTACTACTCAACAGAAAAGCGGTAGAATCGGGCTCTGAATCATGAGCACAACACACAACTTTATTTGTGTTTTAGATGTAAAGTTTATGTTGCAGCTGAGCCCAAGCGCAGCCACTGCAGCTGCCCTCTGAAAACAAAGAGCATTCAGTGGCACAGGCAGGTGTGAACACACTCCAGGAAGAGAGCAGCCTACCTGCAAATATCAGAGGAGAAGAAGCGTAGCACCTGATCCTTCTTAACAAATGGTGGAAAGGATGCTCCATCTGTGAATAAAATCAAGAGCTTGAAAGCTATTCTACTGAGAAGACATGATTTAATTTCGATCTCAATACTCAGTTGTTACTTTCCTGTAAATCTGTGACAAAAGTAAACAGTATGAGTCATTTGTGGGGAAAATGTTTATGTAAGCTATTGCACATGGACAGGCACTTCACAGATAAGATGTGACAGTTTTTGAAAACAAGCCAAGCTATAGCAGCCTTTTTTTTTTTTTTGCCCCCAGATGTGAAGCTATATGATCAAGCCCATTTAAAACTGAGGATATTAAAAAAAAATTCTGCTAAATATGAAGCCAAAAATCTTGTTGCCATTGCTTCACGGCTTATGCAGACTATAGGCCTAAATCTTCCTAGAGCTGCTTGAGTCACCTGCAGTTATGACACTCAGCACTTACAAGAAACACAGCTTTAGACTTCAACACTGACTATTTAATAATCAGTGCTAAACCTTTTCCACAAAGGAGTGGTCAGGTGAGCCTCTAAGCCAAGTCCTTCTAGAACTAATGGAAAGGAGGAAGCCACTTCTAGAGCACAGTCCACCTGACCCCGTGGTAGATATGCAAAAAAAGTCAGAAGAGTAGCACTTTGGTGTTGTTTCTCCCCACTTGATCTGAAAGAGTGAAGACACTCAATTTTATATTTCTGTATTACAAGGACCCAGAGTTATGTAAGAGGAGCCTCTGGCGTTTTCCCAATTAAGAAGTTGCAACAAACCTTTAACCAGTACATTTGTTAGTTTTTGTGACAATTTCTGTTTAGTTTCTTAGGCAGCAGCCATAACCAAACAATTGCAAACATCTGTGATATCTTTGAATCCAGTTGGCAAGAGCCCGAAGGCTAAATACTGCCACTTGCCCACTGCTGACAGAAGCACTTTTTTTTCAAAGATTCAAGATCATCCTAAACACACATTCTGTTTCTAAATCTTGGCATTCTTGTAAGGTTGGCAAACATGGATTCACATCAAGCCCCCTACAAGTATACTGTTTCAGATTTTTAACTATTTATTTTCTTATACTATACATGTTGAGCTTTTGTGTGAAAGCTTGCAAGATAAGGTAGAATTCTCCCACTTACAAGAATTTTTAAACTTGCTGCATTTCCAAATACAGCAGTGTCACATTGAATGACCTTGTAAAATATGCAGCAATCTTTGCTCACAAGATTGTAAAAGTAAAGATCATTTTCACTGGACTGGAGCACTTAACTAGTTAGCAGCATATGTTTATTCCATCAGTTACAGAAGAAAAATAAACAAAAAGCTGACCCTGGATAAAAAAAAAGATGCCAGGCCCCCAGGCCCCATAAGAAAGAAGGGAAGTCCTAGAATGTAAGAAAATACTGTTTCTTATAAAATATATTACATGGTTGAAAAGGAACTAATCCTTCATGGCTCACAGACTTTTGGAAAATCAGATTCTTGTGATGTATTTTAAATGCTTCAAAATACCTTGTTGCACAATCTGGGTTATAAGGAAAATTATCTATGCCAGGTAAAGCAGAATGGAAAATGGAAGGAAAAAACCCAAACAGAACAATCCAACACAAACACCTTCATTTACTGAAGGTCTGGAGCTCTCTGCAAAAGCCTCCACCAAGACACCTGCCAGCCTCAGCTCCACAGATCGTGGTGTCCTCACAGCAATGATTTCGATAATCAAAAAGAAAAATAGCACCTTGAACAAATGTATCTTAAACAACTCAGCTGTTTACCTATGTATTCCAAAAGAAAATTCAAAAATATTTGTCTATAGTCTATTCATCCCAGTCTAAACTACTTTTCTTCTTCATCCCTTTTCATTTTCTAGTGATCTACAAGCCATTCATCTGACAGCCTCCTCCTTTGTTGCCACAATTTCTTTTCATATCTCAGGATGTCCATTCTGGTGCAATTAATTAAATTTTCAGCAGTGTAAATGAATGTGAATTATTAAAATGCCAAGATAATTTTCAACTGCTATAGAAAAGAAAAATAATCTTAATTACATTGTACTATGAAAACAATCAGTAGAAACAAGAGAACTGGATAATTTTGTTTCTCTTCCACATTTACTCTAGATGTAGAGGCTGTGTCCATGTGTATATAAAATGATGTACAGTAGTAATTAATATATTTTAATAGATACACACATATGCTATATTATAGTAGTAGTATGTCTACATATATATATATATATACTTAATATACAAAATGCAGAACTGGCAAAGCCCAGGGGAGATAATTTAAATACTGTATCTCATTATTCCTTTGAAATATCAAGAAAAGTGTTGAAGTTTCAAAAACTTCCATAGGCTCACCTGTGCCATTAACCATATCACAGTGACCTTCCCAGTACGAAAGAGTCCTGTAAGATAAAATAAGTCATGCTGCATGTAGTAAATTCTACCATGTAAGCACTTCAGTTACCTGTATTACCAAATATAACTGTTCCAAGATAAGCCTGACTTGTTAGTAAAGGGAAAGGATAGAGATGTTCCTTTATTCATGAAAATTACAGGATCCATTAGAAGAGGATAAAAGGAATCTATCTACTTAAGAATGCAAAACAGAAGTAAATTGTGTCAAAGAATCAATAAATGTCTTAAGTCCAAGCTCTTAACAAAATTGTTGATAGCTGAAAGAAAGTGATGGTTTTGCTAAGCCCAGGGCTTGATCCTGTTTCCTTTGAATCATTGAATCATTTCTGTTTATCTATAGCTCCTAGTGAATCAAGTTTTAAAAGCCATACCTTGAAAACGTTGTATTTTTTTTTTACTCTACAATGTTATGATACCTTTTATTTTTATAGCTTTCAATTACTGCTGTTTGTGTAATATCTTCTGTCCCAGTATACACAGTGTAAGGCCCATCGCTTGTCCCATTATACTGTAACAGATACAACAAGAAGGAATAACAGTTAGAAATAATGAATAAATTGATTTTATTTTCTTCCTCAGAGCAGCTGTCCTCAGTTTTATTCACAGAATGATTTCTGAAGGCATTGCCTCCTCATTGGTTTCACTTACCGGGTAGAAGACTCCCACAACTGGGTTCACAGTGGGGAAGGGGACACGGTCTAGGAAGGGATCTTTGTATCCCCACAGTATTTCTTTGACTGTTCTGTTCTGAAGAATGGCTGACTTGGAAGATTTAACCCAAGTGTTTATTATTGATTGCATAAAACTGCTTGGGTACACGGCAGGTACAGCCTACAACAGCAATAAAATCAATGTTTAGTATAAAATTCTGCATGTGTATTGAATTAAAAATCCAGAGACTGACTCCAAGAAATGTGTGCCAAAGCCAGTTTCCAGATTTGCAACTCTCTTGAAGGTAAGTTTCTACATAAAACTGACAATTCTAAGCAGAACAATTACTGGCCGTAAGTTACACAAAAGCAGACAATTTTTCTTGACTGATTACATGAGCTCACTAGATATAATCACAGAATGACAGAACAGCTGAAGTTCACAGGGACCTCTGGAGACCATCTGGTCCATCCCCTGCTCAAGCAGGACCACTGAGAGCCAGTTGCCCAGGACCATGACCAGAAGGGCTTCTGAATAGCTACAAGTAACGATTTCACAAAAGCTTGGATCAGATGATCTTCTGAAGTGCCTTCCCACAGGGGCTCCTCTGTGATTCTGTTACTGCTGTATTTGCACCAGCCAGCTTCATACTCTGCCCCTTGCAGACACCTTACAGCAATCCTGAGCAGACACCAGAGAGTTGGTGCAACATAACTAGGGCTGAATATAAGCATGAAAACTGTAAATATTAGTCAAAGGCAAACAATCTCAGCCTGTGATAAAAACACCTGTACTAGAAAGGCTCTAGCACTCCTCTAGGCAAAGATCCCTGTGCTCCTCTTTGATAACTGATGCTCAGCAGGGCAGGAGAGCTCCAGGACTGCACCACGGGGCTCAGGCTCTGTGGGGCCATGCAGACACTGGGTGTGGGAATCAATGCAATCCCCTACCAATACCTGAGGCTATTATGGAAAGAGCATGGCAAATCCACCCTGTACTGTTCATGCTGTACCTCACACACAAAGGGAACCCATCCACAAACTCTTGATTTACTCCCATGCTAAAATTGACTAAGAGGATGTTTTTAGAGCTTTGAACACACTGCAGTGGAAGGTGTCCCTGCCCACAACAGGAGGGCTGGAACTAGATGATCTTTAAGGTCCCTTCCAACCCAAACCATTCTATGTTTCTAGGAACTTCTCCCCCATTCCCTCCAGTAGCTCAAAGTTTGTATGTGGACACTATGACTTTGTTTCTTTACTTACTACAACAGCGAGGTTGAGGACGGTCACTGTGTCATTTTCTGTCCCAACAGACTTATCAGGTTCAAAATCAGCAGCGTTAGGCAACATGTAGGATATTGTGCCATTCTCACCTTCTGTGACATTTTCTTTGGGTAAATATCGCACCCTGGAAATATAAAACACAAACAGAATATTTTTAATCTTTGGCTTTTTGAGAAAACAAATAACCATGCCTGACTGAAGGTTTTTAAAAAGTTGATGAACATTTTAGTAAAATGAATGTTGAACATTTTATAACCATTAAAAGGTTTACAAACTTTTCATGAGATTACATGTAAAAATTCAATTTTCTGTAAAATATTGTTCTTTTGGAAATACTTCCTTATTGACAAATGGAATAGTCTTTCTTGATACTAAAATGAAAGCAAGTATTTTTTTTATTTTTATGTCATTAATGGGCCTTATATTTTTTCAATTATTTTTAAATGAATTATGATTTGTCACATTTTTTCATAAGCTATCGCATGGTTGTGTGTAATTAGAAGGGGGTGACACAGATATGAAATCTCAGATTTTTAGTGTGTTGCAACAAAACAGGTTAAATCCACAGTGTTACTTTGATGATATTTAATACGAATGTAAAGATTTATAAGCAGTCTTTCAGTCCCACTGAAGTTCTGCCAGTCATGCCCTGTCAGCAGATACCTAAGGTACAGATTTCTCCTGCCGCTTCAACTCCACTCTTCCAGTCCAGTCCTCTTGCTGACCCCTCTGTGGGGACAGCAGACAGCAGGGATCAAATAACAGTCTATGCTCTAGGTCCAGAAAGCTTATCTCAGCTCCATTATCCCAGACGGGATCTTCAGGATACTCCAGGATCAGATCTTCCAGCACAAGCATAAGGGGTGCAAAAGGTGCAGGTTTTCCCATGGTACAGATGTAGCCAGTGCAGGTGGGTCTTATCTGAAGAGCAGCTGGACCTTGGCTTCTCAGAATTGGTTTGTATACATGTATAGTTACTAGCCTAATGTGTAGAGCACCTACTTGAAAGTTGGTGTATTTTTCTTTCTAATTAATGTGTTTTTGAGTTGTTCCACACCATAATAAATTATTAAATATTTAAAGGGAGGTTGAGAGAGAGTGAGACTCAATGTCACAGTTACTCAGGTAACTCTGTATATCCCAGGAAGGCATGAGTGCAGCAGTGAGAGGAGCCTTCATTTCAGAGTAATAATTTCTTACTTAGTCTTATTTAGACTTCTGGCTAAGATTTGTCCCTGAGAAAAAAAGGCATCATCATTAGCACCAGAGTAAAATGTTTCTGTTTTGTGGGAATTCACCTTCTGCAGAATTTCTTAATTGATTTTTTTCCTTATTCCTATATAACCCTTTCCTCTGTCTTCCCAGGTACTCCGTGAAACAAAGTTCTTTCCATTGAGAAATAAATAAGCATTTAGGGATCAAGGCAGTTTGGCTGAAGATGCTGAAATGGAAAGCTATCTTGTAAATATAATATATATGCCTAAAGTTATAGAGAAAGAAATATCCTATCATCATAAGAAAGCAATTTCCTAACAAGGGTGCCGGTGATAGCAAATATTGGGCGTAATAACTCAGGAAGCATCAACTTGTCCTATGTCAACATCACATTTAACTTTAAACAAATAATAAAACCTCCCTTTAATGTGGGAGGACTGCTGCATCTATGTCCTAGCTAGTACACTCAGAAAAACGAATGCTTTTCCAAGCAAAATTTGAAAAAAGAAAAGCTATTGATTAAAAACATCATAAAGGAGAAAAAACAACAAAAAAACCCCACATTATTCAAATAAGTATTAGTGATGCATGGATGATAAGCTATTCTCTTGGTTTTAGGGCATCTGGCACATTTTCTCCTGTCATAAAGCTGGTGAAACCTGAACAGGATGTAACACAACTGTCTCTGTGATGTTGTAGCTAATAATCATTGCTTTTCACAAGTACAAGCAGCTTCACCAATTACCTATTTCTATTTGTGTTTTCCTTATGTTAGACACAATGCAGAAAATATTTGGGATTGCTATGTGTAGCTGCAATTTAGGCATTTTTGTTATGTCTAACTAAAGTGTGATGTTGGAATTTGAAAAGTAAATTTTATGTCAGCAGATATGTCACATATCAAAGGGTCTTTTCTTACCTGTATGTATAAGGTCCTCTTTGTTCAAGTTGCGGTTGAGCCCCCTCATCAATAACCTCTGAAGGATTTAACACATGGAAAATCCAAAATTCCCTGTAAACTGAGCTTCCTGGCACAAGCCAATTTTGAAAAGCAGTGGTACCATTGACAATGACAGCTTCCTGAAAGAACAAAAAACAGTTAAAATTATCCACAAAAGAAACAAGTGAGAAGTTGTATTTACTTTTTAGATGATTGCTGAAGATTTCAAAGCAAACAGAAAAGGAACACCATTTTAGCATTAGTATGAGATGGACATCCCAGTTGGCCAACCCCTGGAGGCAGCTTGACAATCCTGCTCAGTGAGAGCAAAAGTGAGTCTCCCTAAAACAAATGACCACAAAGCTGATACAATTGCTGATGTGGCTGGTAGCAAAGATTTCCTACTGCTGTGGTAGGGCATTACCTTAGCTCTCAAACATTTGCCAAAACAACTGATTATTTATAAAGGGAAAATCTTTGATGACTCACTCCATATAGACTCCATAAACTACTTTTCATACATTGCAAAGAGCCCAAGGGAGAAAATGAGAGTTATGTTTGAGCATTTTTCAGGCTCTAGATAATTTTGCACTCAGAGAAATCACACAGTACTCTTGAAGAACTGTTTCTTTGACAGAAAATTTTTGTCACCAAAACTGAGACTTTCTAAGAAATCTCTAATTCTGATAACATTTTATGAGGAAATTTTCCCAGATCTAAGCAAGAAGGGACAAAACAGTACATCAAGAACCCTTCTAGAGGAATCAAGAGCTTTAAGTGATATGCTCAGCCATATGGCAAATGGCAATTCAAGCTTCAGGACTGTAAAGTGAGAAGGAGAGTTTTAAAGCGTGGTTACCTGTATGGTCAGAGGAATGCCTGCTTTGTCTGGTCTGTATCAGGCCTCTTCTATAGGATTTTCCCAAAGCCTAGGGATAATGTAATTTTTCCCTTTGGTGGTAAAAATTCATAGAAGTGTTCTTCAACAAGAAGAAAAATCTAGACTGTGTGTGTCCAACATAGAAGATGTTTTTCTTTATTAGAGTGATTGAGGATGAATTAGCTAATTTGCACAAATCATAAAGACCAGAAATTAAAAGGCTCTAATTTTTCTAAAAAGCAAGAAAATACATTTTAAATCAAAAGTTGCTAGATTTTTTTTCTAGTTTAAGTTTGTGTCTCTAAAGTTCACTAATCAATCAGCAGGTGAACAAAATAGATACTGCCAGTTATCAGCTCCTGCAGTTAGAAACAGATATCTCATCTTGAAGAACTTGCAACACAGTCAGGATTCTGTCTGTGAAGAGCCTTTGTATGGTGGAGTCGCAAAGACCTTGCTGATGGTGCAAAGCAGTGGGCTTGCTGCCTAAATGTCTGCTATAATTTATGTGCATTTGTGTAAGAGGGGAAGGAAACCTTGCTGCCTAAGTGTGCTATCATCTTGAGGCTTTGCACTCAAACCTCACAGGGTCAAAGACTATCCCAGCTGTGGCCCAGCATGGGGCACTCTACCTCCTGGATGGAAAGGGAAAAGCTTACATGGTTCAGAAATCGCCTTCCCAGTTTCCACAGAGAATTTCTCCAAGAATCTGGGAGAAACAGGGTGGTATAAAAAGTGCAACTCAGTCTGCCCAGAGTCTGCCTGTGATCTGTACTCAGCAGGATCCTGACATGGGGACAGATGCCAGGATTTGATCTCCCACTGTGTAACCAGAGTGGGCAAATGGTTTAATTTCTGGCACATACATGGTCAAGAAGACAAACTAATCTCTCTGGAAGACAATACTCAGGAACAGAGAATAGAGAAGTTTCAACCTTGTGACAATAGATCTATTTAACAGATCTTAAATTGGTGTTACTTACATTTAAAATTCTTCCCCTCCATCCATTCCCCTTCCCCTGTAGCCTTTTGCCAGGGGTTGGAGTAGTGCAGATGCTATGCCAAGTCTGCTACTGCACTCGGCCAGGTCACGAAGTGTGGATTTGCAGCCCACCATTCACTGTGAGCTAATGTCACTGTGGGGCACTCTTGGGGAATGCTTCAGGGGTACACTGGTCTAATGTGGCAGTTCTTCAGCCAAAGGGGCAACTGGCTCCCGCAGTTCCTGATCTATGTGACACCCTCTTCCTTTGCACCAGCTCTTATGCCTCAAGGAGCTGTTTCTGCCTGCCAGACAGGAGGAATATAATTCCCTTATTTTTTTGCTTTCTGTGTTATCTTTCTACCAGTTAGACATTTGGCTCAGGGGTCTGTGTAGAGGGAATCAGCATTAGAACATGGGAAGCAGCAGCACAAAATAAGGAGGGGGAAGGAAGATAGCAAGACCATTATTTTTGGTGGCATTTAGCCATTATTGTTAAAGATATTTCTCCCACAAAAGAGATGTGTAGGATTCTCTGTCACATAGTTTGAGAGTGCAAATGGTGGGTTAAAGTGGAATAAAATCTAGAGCTCTTTTTCATGTCTTCATTTAATAAACTAATACCCTTACACTAGCAAGCTCTCTGTTTTTTGCTGTTTGATCACCAGTGATCCATCTCTAAATATTACCCTTCTCTCTGGCTGGGCAGTTACATATTTCCCTATTAACACTGCTATGCTTTGAGATGGTATGAGAGGGGGAGTAATTTTGAAGCCAATATGCAACTGATAGTACAGAACACTTCTCAACTCCCTAGTCCATCTGCAGCAGCTCTAGTGTCTCATGCAATAGTTAATTACTGTCAGCAGAAGCAGCCACACAAATGTGATTGCTACACAGCCAAGTTCATGCCATGACCCAGCTGTGCAAGATTGAGTGAAACCAGTGGGAACTTTGACCCTTTTTGTTTCTGACAATTTTCCCCCCACTAGAGGTGGGTCAGCTAATAATACATAAATTCAAGAAATGCTGAGCAGTCAGCAATAGAAGCTTGCTGTACTTCGTTGATAAAAGGAAATTAAGCCATCATGATTTCTGATGGAGAAACACAAAATTTAAGACAAAGTTTCTGTTTTGACAAAGAATCTGGCCAGATGGACAAAAGATGCCATTTTCAGGGAACTGAGAAGTGACATGAATACTTTGGACTGTAACAATATTGTGTATGTTGGGCTGCCTACATAAACTGGAAGAAACAAAAAATATAATTCTGTAAAACTGAAAAAGTAAAGCTCAAGAAAAGCAAATAATCTTCTCCCATTTTGCAACTGGAAAAATGACTCATTACTTTTAAATGATGATTATTAGCTTATTATTAGCCTTTCTACTCAGGCTTTGTTCGATCATAACTTTTATTCCTTTTTAGTCCTTGATAATAAAGAATTCTGGGACTCAAAAAAGCTTAACATTGATAATGTGGGAATATGTGTAGTTAGATCATTTGTGTTCTTCTGAGAGACAGCAGTTGCTTTGGCCTCATTACTTTATATAAATAAGTGGCATATGACTGTCATAAACGCAGTTTTAAATTAGAGGTGTCTCCAATACCTCCAGTAGCTGAGGAAACATAATTTGGCCAATCACAGATCACAGATATGTAGAGACAAATGAATAAACATATTAATAGCTACAACTGAAGGCCTTATTTCTAAAAAACAACTGGGACTAACCCAGTACAGCACTGAGGCATTGTGGCAAATCATTCACTATTCTGTATTACCAATTCATCAGGAGTTCAATATATTAAGTATTATTATGTGACTTCTGTTCAGCTGCTGAGCATATACACTCAGGTAGAAAGCAGAAGAACTTAGAGAAGTGGTGATAAAGATTTTTCTAGCAAATGAATCCACTACCAATAGCTTTGAGTGGTTAATCCTAGCTGGGGAAAAAAAAAAAACATAACTGAAGTGATGGGATTTTTGCCTAAAAAGATAATATTGTTTTAAGGAGGGAAAGGCAAAAAGCATAAATTTAGCCATGTCCAACAACAGCAGATAAAATCTTTCTGATTTGTTGTTTTGAATGCTCTTTTCTTTTCACTTTTCTTTTTTTAATTTTAGACATGATTATATCTAGTAGTAATGACAACAGGCATGATAATGTCCAACTGAAATGTGTAGGGTCAGTTTAAGAGGTGTATTTTTATAAGCTCAAGCAAAGTATTTTTTTGTAGTGGACTCTGAAACTTCCATGTTTCACTCATAACTCTACTAAGGTCAATTTTTTAAACCCTTAAGACCTTAATGGAAGATTCTCTCCCTTCTTTACAAACCTTACAAACAGATTCAGTGTTTGTAGAAATTAGGACAGGGCTTTTGCCCTTTAGTCCTGATATCAAAGGCACCTTTCCATGAATAGAATCAGAAATCAGAGCTGAAATAGTTTAGCACTAATCTCCTTCTGTGGATCCCTGCCAAAGTGTTGCTGCTGCTGGTGTCGTTTTGAGTGTGGTCTTCAAGTGACAGTTTCTTTAAAGAGCCTTGGAAACTATTCAGAACATATAGATTTCTTTCTTTTTTTTTTTCTTATTTTTTTTATTTTAAATTCTGTCCTCTGTTGGAGGTTGGAGGTGAAACAACTTGTACAAATCTTTGGAGACACAGGTAAAGCATTCTGGGGCTAGAAAACATAGCCATGTGTCCTGATTTGAAGCACAGATGTCTGATAATAAATTGGAACAATGAAGATGTAACATCTGGACGTTTTATGTTACATGGACTTTGGGTTATCCAGTCCTGGACTGCTCATGGGTGGAGCACAGCACCCACCTGCCAGGAGATAACAGCCCATAGACTCAGAGTCTCTGTCCAATTCCTAAGGACACCTGAGACTCTCTGTACACTTGCAAATGCTTTCTCTTTCCTTCAAAAACAGTTTGCAGCCTGCCAGCAAAATATACCCTACTGTGTTTACTCCAGCTAATCTCTCAATGACTGTAATAAAGGAGAAATGAGGCTGGTAAAGTGTAAAGATGTGTGCTTAAGGGAAGCTTAAGAGAAGCATGGTTAGACTTCTGATGCTAGCAGAAAAGGACAAAAAAACCCTATAGATTGCATTGATTTTTGAAATTAAAGTTCCTCCAGTTAATTGGGAGATGCTAAGAAGTTCATCTGGACTTGATTCACCTTGCTTTAGAGTAAATTGACAGTGATGTTATTTGACTAAACCTTGATAACAAGTCAATTTAGGACAATTTGTCTTGGTATAGTACAGAGTGTCCTAAAACTATTCAACATTTGTTATTCTAATCCAACAATAACACTTGATAGCAACTTTCATTTCCTCCAAAAATATAGTAGTCCTACTACCATGCAAAAGGTTGGATTTTTTTCTTATAGGATAGCCAGAGGAAAAAGTAGGGGTCTTTTTTCAAGCATTGACTGTGAAGAATTTAAGACAAGATTTTGTCTTACTAGTTGTGTCTGAAATAGTTTCTACCTTTCATTAGAAATATGGCATGCTGAGTTTTGTTTTCACCCAGTGGGTGAGGACCTCTTTTAGATTTTTTCTCATATGAGTACAAACAGAAATAACATAGATTCAATACGGTTGGATAAGACCTCCAAGATTGTCCAGTCCAAACTTTGACTGTGATGCTCACTAAACCATATCTTGAAGTGCCATATCTACTAATTTTTTGAGCACTTCCAGGGCTGGTGACTACAACACTTCCCTAGGCAGGCTGCTCCATATAAATGCTTACAGGCTATATCTCACTCTTTGTTTTTTTTCTGTCACTATTCTTGAGAAATTCTAAACAAATTTGTCATGGAAACTGATCTGTTTCTACTAAAGATTTTCCATAAAAATTACATTTCCAAAAGTGAAATATTTCAGAAAAAAAGTATTTTGAGCACTCTCTGTTGGGAAAATCTGTTTTCTTTGCAGTCAGCTCTATATTTATTTTAAACATAACTGCAATTAATAACATTTTTTTTTTAATTAACAGACCTTTTATCAACACAGCAAAATCAGAATTAATTAAACTCAAGTCCCTCTGGAGCATCTGCTGAACTGATCTCATATGTCAGCTGTTGTATCTGGGCCCATCTTGTCTGAAATGGAATTGTCTCAAGGTGTCACTGAATAGTCAGCACACTTAAAAGAAAAATAATAGTCTGGTATGACTTGTGCTTAGGAAAAAAACATATCCATTTACTTAAGTAAATAAAGCCTCTACAAATTTACTCTTTTATGTTTTATGTGATTAGTGGTACAATTTTTTTTATATACATCAAACAAGCTGCCTTGAAATAGATACAAGCATCTGAAACATGATCACAATGCAGAAAATTAAAAAGTGGTTGAGGGGAAAATTACTCCCTCTAATGCTTTACCACTACAGACTCATGCAGGTATAATTGAGCATGTAGACATTTGCAAACCATGCTGTGTAACTAGTTCATTACTGTTAGCAAATGGATGAACACATAACACTGCCAGTATTTGTAATTTGCTTTCAAAATACTGAATGGTATGAGACAACACTCGGGATTAATTTAAGTAACTATTCAATATAAAGAGATATAAATTTTTAAATTTATGTGCTTTCCAGAAAACCTGTCATTTTCTCAACATTGCAAAAAATTTAAATTGTTTGCAAATATAGAGAGTGTGACTATTTTGTAAAATGTTGCAAGGCAGTTGAGACATTATCTAGTGAGATTTTTTTTATTCTCTATAAACTTTAACATTCTTTTAATTCTTGAAAAATACAATAACAATTGGGAAATTCCTCTACAGGTTGGTTTTCACTGGGTTACCTGAAAAATTAAGGTGTTATATGGGAGCCATTTTTTTACTATATTTTTAATTGAAACTATAATATAGCCAGGGCCTTAACAGACAGTTCAACATTCCTGATAGTTCATGTATCCACCTCCTCAATTGACTTCAACACTATTGAGCTAAGGCTACTCTTCCAGAAGAGCCTTTGGATAAGTGTCTCCAAGATGTCCTCAGTCTTCAACACCACAGCAGATCAATAGCAGCACTAAGCAATAGCCAAAGATCTTAAGATTTTTAGATTTTTAACCACCAGAGAACCAGCCTTGGCTGCAGTGACCCCAAGCAGATTTCGTGTCACCATAGTGGACACACCAGGGGTTCCATTCCAGATTACTCCATGATTTAAACACCCAATATGTACATTTTCCACCAAGGATATAACAAATTATTTTTTTTTCTACGTTCTTTACATAAAAGCTAGATTTTAGGGACAGAAAATAATATAAGAAACAGCAAAAAACCCCATGTCTGCCAGATCTAAAACATTCTACTTCAATCAATCTTCACACTCAAAACAGAGACATGCATTTTATTAGATCCTCCAGTTATGTGGAGAACATCATCTTGGATCATACAGTCACAGAATGTGAGCTGAATGCATGAAGTGTAGGATTAGATTCTGCAGTGGAAGACTTTAGATTATTTTCAATATATAAATATAACTGCATGGAGTGAGAACCAAAGTATTAAAATAAAATTAAAAAAAAAAAAAGAAAATATAAAGAAAAAAGAAACAATCATAAATACAATAAAAACAAAGCCCATTTACTTCTAAATTGCATTCTGAAAACACAATATTTTAGCTTTTATGTGAAGCACAATAGAGACCAGACAAGTGAATGTGGCAATATAATTAATATATTTTTAAAAATTTTGCAGTTCCATATATTTCCAGGGAAGTTTGGAGCACCTAATTTATAAAAACTATGTTTAACAAAGGGAAAAAGAAGGTAAGAAACAAAAACAGAACATAAGATTTAAAAATAATGACTATTCAATAACCACAAACCCTATGTCCTGTGGAGGTGAGAAAAAAAAAAATGGTACCTTTTTTACTGCTTTGCCTATAAGATTATCTCCAACTGGTATTAGAACTCCTCCGAAGATAGCCAGCACACCACCAATGATGGCCCCAGTGATGAGCCCACAGTTTCTGTTACAGCCCATTCCTCTTTTTTGTTAGGGTACAGGTAAGCAGTGCACAGATATCCTTGCTGTAAGGCTTGATGGCTTTTCCTCACTTCGTCCCAACAGACCCACTGATCTTCCTCAGAGAAACTGCTAATATAAGCAGAAAGTGTACAAAAATCAGATTCTGAAGGTCAAAGTACAAAGTATATTACATGAATCAGGTAGGAAGATAACAAGTCAAAAACAGCCAGCCAGCAGCCAGCTGCTGGCAAAAAAAAAA
>VWZS01001016.1:1643222-1661913 GCA_013397075.1 Rhabdornis inornatus | reverse complement strand
AAAAAAAAAAAAAGAAGTTGGAGGTACTTTTGGCAAGTTAATAGCTTATTACATATGATTATCTTTCTTCATTCCAGTTGCCTAAACAAACTGGTAAGCTTTTCATTAGTGGTTGGTTTCTTTGGTTTGATTTTTTTTTTTTGGCCCTGTTGCATTAGGGCAAGCTGACATGGCTATTATTCATATGACACTCTTCCTGATGTAGACATCTTTAATCTCCCTCTGCCAAAGTAGGAGGCTGTAGATAGCTCTGCTTTTATCTCAGCCTGCCATGCCCACGGCTCCCACTTCAGGAAAACGCAGGAGTTACACTCCCCTGCAGGAGCTTCCCTGGCTCCTTCTGCCTTTTGCCAGTGAGAAAGTCCTCAAGGCCCATCAGCATCTCAGTGGGAAAGGCAGCCCTAAAGGGAGGCACCTACAAGAAGCCTCTTTCCAGGCCTCTATCAGCCCACTGTCCTCTACTGAACAGGTAGAACTCTGTTTCAGCAACTTCATGACAAAGGCACAAATGGATTTTTCTTTTAGAGCTGCATTCTTGCTAATTTCATCAATCCCAACTGCCTTATAGAACATCAGAGTTTTTAAATCAAGACCAGAGTTTGATCTTTGAAAGAGGCAATACCTAAAATTTCAAGATTATTCAGCCTCAGAAGAAAAATGTCTGTGATTAGTCATTGGAAAATAAGAGTTGCTAGTAATATATGTCAATATATCTTACAAACTGGCCCCTAGTGATAGGGGTTGTAAAGAAAGTCAGAATGACCCTAGTGCTGAAGGGGTAAAATATAAGGTCCCAGGGATAATTTTTCTGATTTTTTTTATTGTTTATGAGTAATTGAGACAAAGAGCTGCCTTATTTGCAATTTAATCTTTATTATCATAAATTAATCACATACACAGAATTTGCAAGTTGGTTATTTGCTTTAGACTGCCAGTTAACAGAAAATCTGCCTTCTCCGTTTTAGATGTCACTGTCCCTGTCCTTTTTATTCTTACTAATTTCTGTTTGTTAACATATTATGAGAATCTCTAAATCAATTTTAAAGCAGGTATTAGTTAAGAGTTAATTACACATCCAAGGTCAAACACAGAGAGAAGGAAAACAGAAGAATCAAGTGGAAGAGCAACTCAACCAGTTTGCTCATGAGGACTAAAGAACCAGAAGGACTTAATGAAATTCTAAATAGTAAAGCAGGTATAGGAACAGTGTGTATTCTGTTTTCTTAATCACTTACATGATCCTTTTATCACACAAAGGACGTACAACAAGCCATAAAAGACTAGGTACCATGGTCAGCGGGCCAGTGATGTGTCCTCCCTTGTCATCCCAAACTCAGAATCATGTCACATGTCTACCTGGCACCAGACACCTCCCTTTAAGTGCATTGGGAACCCACCTTCTGCCTGCTCTTGTGCTAGCAGCAGGTTACAGCTCCCTTGCCTTTAACGATGTCTATTTCTGTACATTTGAGATTGTTTGGTATGTTAAGAATTTCTCCTTGGGTATTTTCAAGCAGAATGACCAAAAGACTGTTTGCTGTCTTGGAAAAATATCCCTACTATCCCTACTATAAAAGTCAGCCTGTCTGTCCACCTGCCACCAGGTCAGTCCATGTGGTTCCCACTCCAAAGCCATTAAAAGCTTTTTGATGTAGTGGATGTGTTTAACCACAAATTTCAAAGCATATTTAAGTTAGGAATTCATTAGATTTGAGGAACTTTTAAGTGAAAATCACTAGGACCAAATTTCGTATCATTGTAGCTAGGCTGAGATCTAGATCTAAAGATCTGAGCTAGGATCTTTAGTTTGGCAAAGACTGAAGAGTAAAAGGCAACTAATTAGGTAGGTGGTGTGGGGATTTGACAATCTGATTGCTGTTACATATTGTAGCAAATCTAAGGAAAAGCAGACATCTCAATTAAATCAAATTTCTGAAAGGACCTAACTCCACTTGATTTTTTCCCCCCAATAGAAATTTTCTTTCCAGTGTGGAAACACATATTTTAAAATTTAAAATGAAAATTAGTTCTTTCAGAAATGTTTAAGGCAGTCTTTTAGACATCAGACTTTTTTTCTTGACTTACATACTGAAGATTTTCAAATTCCACATTAATACAATTTCCCCCAAAATACATTTTCACCTAACTTTCTACAACTTTTCCAATTATTTTATTTTGTTTTAGGCAGACTAGGCATCTCTCATGAGCACTAGCAATAAACAGAAAGCGACTGCTAACAACTTGTACCTATTCCAAGCTTCTGCAAATTGAAAAATATTCACCCTTCTCCCACCAATTACAATGTAATAGCAGTCTAGACAGCCCAATTTATGCAATTCAAATTATAAATTACACAACTGTGAGTGAAGAGCACTCACACCATAACACTCAATTCATATAGAAGTCAACACGTTATTCTCATCTATCAGAACTGAATTTAAAATATGAAGATTAAGGTAGAAATTTCCAATAAGAATGCACTTTCTGGGAATTTAGATTCAAGTGAAAATTACATACCTTATATATTATATAAGGTATTACATAATTATATATATTATATTCAAGTGAAAATTATATACCTTAACTGCAATAGTAAATGCTAAAAAAATTACTTTAAAATATGCATTTCTTATAAATTCACATTACTCCAATACTGTATTTTCAAGAATATTAGATATCAAAGGACAGAATGCAATTGGGAAAGCCAGCCATACTGAACATAAAACACTACTGTTATCATAGTAAAAAAGCATTTCACTAATCCATGTAAAATGTCACTTTTCCTTGCAAGCAGCTTTGCAAAATCCTTCCATTGTATTTGGCATTGAAAATAAATATTTTCAAGAGCTTCCACCCAACTGACCTTAAAAGTATTCCTGAGGAAAACCCTCTGATTTCAAATGTTGTATCATATGACTCACCTTGGGTAAGGGCGACTGATTTTTCAGCTGCACATGCAAGTACTTAGCACATGACTTGCATCAAGTTACCAGCAGACAAGCAGCTAAATCTCCCCACCAAGTACATAGGCTGTGAGCTGTGAGGGAGTGTTTTTATATTCCAAGAGACGTCAGTTCCCTCTTTATCTTTCTGCCAGAAGAAAAAGTTAAGTTGTACTGCTGCTGGGGGAAGGGGTTATTTTTGCAGCCTGACTAAAAGCCATTACCTACATCTCGTGGTAATATACTTAGCAACTGCAATCTTTGTCCAATTCTGATCCAAGTGAGTCAAAGGTCAAGGAGACAAAAGGGTAATTTACTTACTTACTTGGTTTCTGGTCACTTCTTTCATATCTGCATATTTGTCTTTTACTCATCATGATAGTGTATTTTCAAGTAAGAAAAATTAGGAAATTTCAGAATATTTTTAATAGGATTTTTTTTTCAGATATGAGATACAATGTTTCCTTGAAAAGTGCTAAAGCTATTCCTATTCTACTGGAAGTTCAATGAACATCATCCCAGAAGCTTCTTTTTCTGAATGTATCTAAAAATAATTTCTTTTTACACTGACATCTCTATCAACCAATATACTATTCCATCACAGTGTCTATTACTAAATAATAACAGTTTGGCAAGCTTTTGCAGAAATATTTTATAAATACCTCTTTATCTGAGGTATTTCAATGAATGGATTGTTTTAAAAGATTCTTCTGGCAGCAGCAAGAGGAAGTGACTTTTATTTGGCTTAATTATGAGAAAATATTTCTAAAAATAGATATTTAGGTCCAGACTTTCATGGTACCACACGAATAGTTTGCAATTCACAGGTTCAGTATTTTCTATCTGCTTTGACTGACTGCTGTTCTGTTATTTTATGTTGCTCTACTAAGAAGTTTAGCTTTTGTGGAAAAATCTGCCTTTTTCTAATCTATTTCTGATAAGGAAATCTAAGGTGGATGAAAATTAATGAATTTGAGGTTTTTACCTCCTAGTTGTGAAGGCAAGACTGAAAGGGAGTCCGGTCTTTTGAAAACAGCCTTTTGGGCAGTTTTCAGTACAAGGCTCACTGCCAGGGCGAGTTCGTGAACCTGAATAACTCCAGCTTCTCATCCTTGAAAAGTGCAGAAATGTTGTTATCCTCTATTTTCTAATTACAGAGGGATGTTTAACTGCTGAAAGTTAAGCAGTCCTCCAAACTGCACTTGCCATGAGCTACTTTTATTGTCATTAATTATTTCTATTGTACATGTCCTCCTGTGATGGTCTCCTCAGGATGTTCTTGTTTGGGATCCTCCTTCACTGCTGCCTGTGGAGGTGCTCCCTGCCATGCTTACTTTCTCTGTTTGAAGTGTGTAGGAGTCAGTGTGCAACCTTCATGAGGAAAATATCTACTGGGGGTTTTTGTTGGAATCTGCTACTGTCACTGTAATAATGTTCAGTTTTCAACATATGCACGCTGAGTTGTATCACCTAATGTTATGATTTACAACATCCTACTATCATCCTGCATGAGCAAAATCTCTCCTAGCAGCAGTACTTGGCAGTGAAATGAGGATTGCCTGGGTCAACTGCAGAAACCAGCTAAAAGGATGGGAAGCTGAGTGAGAAGCTGTAAATTTTTGGATGTCGGTCATTCCTGTTTCTTAAAAACAAACTTAAACATAAGTACCCAATGGCTCTGTCTCCTCTGGCTTCATATCAACGTTCTGAGGTTACAGAGGAGAAAGTAGGGACACACAGCAACAGAGGAAGGACGCAAAAAACAAACAATTGTGTTTTCATCAGAGTCCCCAGTGGTGCAACAACAGATAATCTGCTCCACAAGGAAAAGCTGACAAAAAGGAGAAACAAGACTAAATTACTGTCACATGCCTCATGAAGATAGAAAAATTGCAGGAAGCAGAAAAAGGGAAATGCTGTTGTTATTTCCAAATGAAGTCCACATACATTTTGTGGAGTAAACATACTACTGACAAAAAGTTGCTGAAGAGATGAGTGTTATTGTGGCTTTTATACATATCTCATAGAAGGCCCTTTCAAAAACACTTTCTTTGGGGTGCTTTTCCATATGCCCCGAGATTCCTAAATAGGTTATGTCTCCCTTTTCTTTTTTTTTTTTTTTTAATATTAAGATCCATTATGGAACATATAATTTGAATTTTCAAGACGATTACATAAACATTCTCACATTCCTATGGGAATTCTTTGCTGTACAGTGTAGCACAACGTGAGTTTATATTTCTGTGTTTCCTAGTTATTATACTCAGAATTTTTCTTCAATTGCCTATTGTGAAGCTTATAAAAACTAATGTTAACATTAATTCTTTTTCAGATGTGGAAATGTTAGCATATGTTACATGATAGGAAGCAAATTAGAAAGCTCCAGGAAAGTCTTGTCTGTGCTTTTGCACCTTCCGAACTTTTTAAGGACATTAACTGTTAATAAACACCCAACAAAATCTACTTTCTAGTTGTTAGGTAAAATGCCAACCCCTGGGGCAAAAGATGAGGTTAATATTCTCAGCATCCAAAAAGTGATTTTTTGTAAGCTTTTGGGTACTCTCCCTGGTTTTGAAACAAAGGTGGGAGGAATTATGTTTACCTCCTTTCCATGGTAAGTTAATGCACAAATTTATTGTTTACTCAGGTTATTCTATTAGCATCATTTTATGTGGCTTCTATTGTCTCTACTGAAAATCCTGTTGTTATCACCCATGGCCCTCCGGCTTCTTTGTAGGAAGTGGAAAAGTCCCACAGGAAGGGTTGTACCTTGCTCTAGTGAAAGATTAAATCATTAAACCTGCCCCTCTCACAAAAAAAACAAACCATACACACACACGCACATAAAAAAAAAACAAAAAAACCATGGCTTCTGTCCCCAAATAAGCTTTTTCTGATTCAACACACTCGTGTTCACCCATGTGCCCTTAGTTCTACTGAGAAGGAGAATGATGAAAATGAATCATCTGGAGAAGAAAAAAGAAAATATGCAATATGCCACCAGTTGGGTAAGACTTCTGCCTCTTTATGTGTACTGGGGATACTACGAGGTACTACTTTATAAGGAGAGAAATTTTGTACTCATGGAAGTTAATTTGATTTCCTAAGGAAATTAAAATCTTCTGTACATCACATCATCACATAGTACGTGAGAAGCAGCACATGAGCTATCCACTCAGACCAGCTTCAGCAATTTACTTCACTTCCACTTGACAAGAGCCATCCTAGAGTGAACATGGCCTATCTTCAGGTATTGCACACAAAGAACATGAATATATAACACACAAATTATAAAATAATACAGAACTAATATTATTCCCGACTTTCATGTTCACTATTTCTGTCTCATTTATTCTCACAGTGACTGCTATTTTGTATCACCTCATTTTCCAAAAGCCACAGGATAGAACAGAGTTTTATAGGTCAGGTCTCTTCCCATGAAAAAAAGGAAGAAGATATTTTAGTTGCTTCAGTTTTCCTTTTACTCTCTTAACTATAAGGATCTAAAATAAAAGAAAGGCATTGCTTCACTTTTTTTTTCTTGTTTAAATTAATTACAAATATTTCTTACCAACAAACTTATCCAGCTAAAAGCAGGCACCTGGCCTAAGGGAGACAAAATTGTTTTCCTTTCCTCTCTCTAGAGATGAATGAATATAACTCATCCCAAGTACTTGAAATCTTTTCTTATGCAAGAATATATAGCATCATAGAATCATTAGGGTTGGAAAAGACCTTCAAGATCATCAAGTCCAGCCTTTGCCCAAGTACCACCATGTTCACAAACCATATCACAAAGTGCTCCAGCTACTTATTTTTGAACAGCTCCAGGGAGTGCACATCATTTAGAGGTACTGATGTCTCCCCTTTAACTGCAGAGCATCTAAACAACAGACTTAAGCTAGGCATCTAATGATTAGAATGTTAATTTTGGAATGTTAGAACAATTCCACTCAAAGTCCCCAAAAAGGCCTTTCATTTCCTCTCCACATCAGTGCACCATAGTGATGGCACCAGAATAGCTGTACAAGGTTCTGGTAAATGCATACAAGTTGTGAAACAAATAGAAAATTCAAGAAGAAAACTTCAAAATATTTACCACCTGGAATTAATGGAAACTTTGGCCAAAGATTGCAGACATGGTATCGCACTTTTTTGCTCAGCTCACATCACAGATTTTACTGCAGGTGTGTTGGCCTTCAAGGATTGCCCTGAGTTCTACTCCAACCACTCATATCAAGCATTATTCAACCTCTTGCAAAAAAGATCCTCCCCAACATGCATTAATACCTTATTTCTCCTCACAAGAGCTTGGAAGACTCTTTTCAAACTGCTGTGTAGCTTCTTCATTACCCACCAGAGACTCCCAGCTGTAGCTTTCCCAGCTCTGTTAAGTGTTAGGTCCTAAGGTGCTGTCCCTTGTGGTTCTCAATGTGTCCTGACGATATGGAAAAACATCCTAAAATACCAGTGGCTCAAGCCAACTTGGCAGCAGCACAGTGGAAACAGTGTGATATATTTGGCTTCTGCCACTGATAAGTTCCTCCATCAAACTGTAATGAGGTTTTTTAAGGGGAAAATGGGTGATGGAAAACCCAGAAATTGCTTCAGGCTTTTTCCCCTGCAGATATGGCTTTTGAGCTCTTCTTCACTGACTGTGGCATACATAAACTGTTGCCTATCTCAGTCCAAAGAATCACTTTTGAAATTTGTTTTCAAGGGATTTTAGCAGGGGGATTAGGTCAAGAAAGCAGGGATAGACCAGACTCTGATTCTTGCACTCCTGTGCGTTCATGTGAGAGTAACTCAGAATATAGATAGGAAGTAACTTAATACCACAGAATCCAATACAGAAACTGTAATACTGTAACACAGAATTCTTGTGAGTCTGGAACAGTGAAGGGCTATGAAGATCTCTTACTGAAAGGTTTGGGTTGGTCTATTAATGCTAAGAGACATTTCTCACTGAAACCCAAGCATTGCCCCAAAAATCATGATTCATCACCCAGTGAGCCAATCACACACAGGGCCAAGGGCTTTGCTATTTCATATTTGCACAAAGATGGGTGTTGTGTGGTGATTCCACAAAGCTACCACCCTAAGTAAAAACAATAAGGACTCTTCATATGCTGTTAATTTTCATATGTTCTGCTTTTCTAATATATCCAGTCTTTAGTATTTGTCTATTTCTGGGTTGTGCTGAGCTGGCTTCTTATCTTGATGGTCTGGTGCTCCTCAGAGTTTACACTTCTATTATTGTCAGGCTGGATTTCTTAATTTCTTCTTATCTTGAAAGTCCTGCAATAGCAGATTCTTCCTCTCAAACTTAGTTACTCCCCCGGGTCTATGAAATTTGAAACAGATTGGGGCCTGAAATGTAGTAAAGCAATGCTACTGAATAAAAAATTGTCTTAGACATAACAAGGAGGGCACAGAGAGGAGGTTCCAATGGCAGGACACAAATATTTTAAAGCAAACCTCTTCTGAAAGTCAGGAGAAATTTAATAAATCTTGTCCCTACTTGGATATATTCTACTTCTTGCAAAATTCTTCTCCTTGGATCAGAAGTCACAGAATAATGGAGTAATTCTAAAATCTTTCACTAGTGCAATACCTGGTTGAGAAATAGTCACCATAATGAATCATCCCAGACAATGTCAGTGGTTTTGAAGAATGACTGGGTAGTCCTTATGTTAGTTTTTGCCTACCAGCTACACTGTAATTTTGACTGTGTAATAATTAAGAACAACATATGTGCAGGGTTTTTTCCCAATTGTGAAGACCTAAGTTTAAGGTCAACTTCTTGGTGATTTCTGAGGTATTGAAGACCTGTCAAATGATAGACACCCTTATCTTTCAGTTTACATGTTCCAGACCTGGAGACATGTCCTTGGTCTGAACAGCATACAGAAGATCTTCCCTGGGGTTTCAGACACCAAAGTCAAACCATCAGCTAGGAAAAGCCCTGCTCCTCAGCAGGCCAGCACAAGAAGAAAATTTTACTGAAGCTACCCCTGGGCCAGCTGCCAACTCCACTTAGGGAATCAGAATCGGTGGCTGGAGTAGAGAAAAACTTCTTGTGATGCAAAAAATGATATTTTTTTTCTTTCTTCATATTGTTCTTGAGAAGATATTTAATTACCACAATAAAAGAATCAATTGTAATTCACACACTTACAAAAAAACCAAAACCCCAACACTGGAAAATAAAATTACCCTTGCCCACAGGAGATCCCTTGGCAGCAGCTGAAGATCTAAAGAGATTATGAAAAATTGTGTAATATCACGGTGTATTGAGAAATATTAACACCTGTGAAGAACAGACAACTAGAAAAAGTACTAGCAATGACTTCTGTGCTCTGGCAGTAAATTAATGAGGGAACTACTAGATACCCTGAACTTCTCAGATCATATAATTTTCAATCCTAAAATATGGCATTAAACTTACAGATGAAAACATTTTACAGAAATATGCATATAAGTATCAGTTACAGAAAAAAAAATGTAGTTACAAAATACAGTAATTTAACCCAAACCCCTTACATTTTTGTTTATTTTCCTGGTTGTGCCAATTACATAAATGTTTTTGAAGTCTCACTTGAAGGCAGAAAAGAAAAACAACCCAAGACATGCAACTACAGACTACACATTTTTTATCAGTAGGGTATTTTTGCCAAGTAAAAAAAATCGCTGAGTAAATATAGCTGTTTTGTCAATTGTAAAGAAAATAAATCACTAAAATAGCATATGATTATGCTGTATTTATCGGGTTGATCTCAGGACTTCCATATAAAAATTAATTTATATTACATCAGCATATTTTTTGCACATAAACTACAGTTTTAAAACTACACAGAAATGCATATATATGCTTTTTTCCTCAAATTAATTATGATACAATTTCCATAATTAATAATTATTATAGTATCTTTCATATGTTCTTTTATATCACAGTAGTTAAATGTATAGAGCCATAAACTTGATATCTCTGCTCATGTTTTTTATAACATATGTATTTAGTTGCTTATATAGTAGACTTTTATATACAAGCTAATGATTAACAGGCAAATTTTTAATACATTTGTGGCAGTTAAAGTTTCAATCTATTTATTTCTAATTGCAATGCACAGTGAAAATTAGCAATATACACAATATTATCAATATATGCAAGTGACATAATTTGATTACTGGTATATTTAGACTTTATAAATTTTAGTGAATGAACTTATCTTGGATTTATAAAGAGTCAAGAAATAGCAGCTGAAAAACATCTCTCTTTGCTTTCAAAAACTAGGAGTTAGGAGCATTTTGCAGGTTATAGGATGCAATAACTCACTTGCAAGAAGTTTATAAAATATCCAGTGGTGTGCTCAGAATCTGCCTCTAACCCAGGAGCAGGGTCACATACCTGCATGGAGGGAGAGCTGCTCTCACAACTCCTGCCACAAGGAACTGCAGAGGTGCAGAAGAGCCTGCAAACTTACCTCCTCACTTACAGAAAATTAGAGTTGCTGCAGCAACCCTAAGTAACCCTGCTGTGCTCCACCAGACCCCTGGCTGGTCTTTTATCAGCCACAAGGAGAAACAGAAAGTTGCACAGAGCAACCGTTTAAGCTCCGTTGTAGGTAAACTGTCCCAAGTGATAAGGAATTATGAAACCTCTGAGCCCAAGATACTACCCTCTCACTCCTATGCTCTACAGGAAAGACCAGTTCTAAGAAATCCTTTCAGGACCACCCTTTGCCTCTGATCCCTTCAGCCTCTGAAATAGCCCATCATATGGAGGCAATGTATCAGGTCCTAGTTGCCAACCCAGAACAAGTTTAATTGACTTTGCTCTTTGCAGTAACTCTTTACAAATACAGTCTAAGCCCATTTAATCACCACAAAGTACTGGAAGCCAGGTAATATGTGTCATATTAGAGATAATTCCTCAGATTTGGGCTTATTATATTTATTTACACAAAGCATAGAGGATGCTTTGTGTAAATAAATCACAGGTCAGGATGAGGGATCCCAGCTGTGAGTACAGCTATTCAAATTCATGGGACTCTTTATAACATTTCCACAGGCTTTTCTTCAGAAATTGGTTGTCTAAATAAACCTCTGAGCCAAGTAGCAGAGCTATTGCCTCCTCTGCCTGTCTTTGTGGATCTTTGCTAAATCCTTTTATCATAGCAGGGCTAATACTTTTCTAAAATTATTTAATTATTAATAATTAAGCACTGTATTATTTTTTTTTATTTGAACAGCCTATAGAGGCTCTCCTTCCAGAAATTTACAGTAAATATCAACAGTTACCAGCCTGTCTGACAAGTGCTTTTATAATTAAGATAATAACTGTTCCAGAGGATTATCATGACCCTGGAGGTGATTCATTATGACAGGTGCTATAAAACTCCATATGCACTAACTCAAGGGGCACTCCATGGCATTAACATCTTAACCTGGCTTTCTATGAAATTTCTGCTTCTCTAAAGTTAGACAGAAAATCAAGTGACAAGGAAAAGGTAGGAATAAAAAAGTATTCCTGAAATTTGCATTAATCTGGATATTTTCTTACCTATCCTCTTATGTAAATGCTATTGTTCTACCTTTGGTCTTCTTGGAGTCCTGTTGATTGTTTCCTGTGCACCTTCCACAGCTGCAGCCTCCAGCTTGTTGCCAGACTTCTGTTTCCCTTTCTACATGTGCTTCCTTTCACCCCTGTTTCCTTCTCTGAGAATCTCCTCCCGCTTCCAGCTCTGTGTATGTCTCTCACCTTCCACCCTATTATCTCAGCAGTCACTCCTCCACCAAGCATCTCCCCTAGTTTGTCTCCTCCCTCCTTGGATTATCCCTGACGTTTTTTCCCCCTCTCTTCCAGAATTTACTGCTTTCCATCAATTCCATCCTTGTTCCTTGGCATTAACATTTATTTTTCACCAATCTCCCTTGATACTTTTTTTTTTCTTCTATTTCTCTTCTTCTCCCTCTGTATGAAGTTCTGGTATATTATCTTCTCACACCATCAGTTAATCAAAAATCTGGTTGAAATGAAAACCATATTTATCAGTGTTCTTTGGTACACAGAGAAGTCTTACCTGAAAAGGCTAATTATAAACAGTAATTTAAGTTTTGTAACTTAATCCTGTATTCTTGTTTGTGCTCCTTCCTAAGGCCTCAAAACAGTAAAGCCCACAGTATTTCTAACCATTATCTACTTTCTGCCCAGCTGTCATTCAGCACTCTTTTTGAAGCCCTCCCACTTCTAAGAAAATGAATACTGAGCAGCTTCAGCCATACACAAAGAAGCACACAAAGAAAAAGAGAAGAAAGAAAAGAAAAAAGAAAGGAAAGGAAAAGAAAAGAAAAGAAAAGAAAAGAAAGAAAAGAAAAGAAAAGAAAGAAAAGAAAAGAAAAGAAAGAAAAGAAAAGAAAAGAAAGAAAAGAAAAGAAAAGAAAGAAAAGAAAAGAAAAGAAAGAAAAGAAAAGAAAAGAAAGAAAAGAAAAGAAAAGAAAGAAAAGAAAAGAAAAGAAAGAAAAGAAAAGAAAAGAAAGAAAAGAAAAGAAAAGAAAGAAAAGAAAAGAAAAGAAAGAAAAGAAAAGAAAAGAAAGAAAAGAAAAGAAAAGAAAGAAAAGAAAAGAAAAGAAAGAAAAGAAAAGAAAAGAAAGAAAAGAAAAGAAAAGAAAGAAAAGAAAATTTATCCTCCTCTTACCTGCACCAGAACTGGGAGAGGATCTGAGATGAGGCTGGGAACAGCTCCGTTTTCTGAATATAGTGCCAGGCAGGTTCAGTGGCAAAGCAGTCATACTGGGCTACCAAAACCAGTGCTGTGCCCTTCCTTCCAACCCACAACAGCTAGAAAGGAAATGGGATGTACCCTTCATCTCTTTCTTATGATTTGAGAAGTCAGAGCACTCATTAGTGTTTAGCACTAAAAAAAAAAAAAAAAATCCTTAAAATTATATAGGATGAAGATTATAGAATAGTAAACATGTCGTCACAACATGAAACACCCCAGGCATGTTTGTGGCAAAGCACACACCCTCTGTATAATTATAGTCAGGCTTCTCTGTTTTAGGCAAAAAGTAACAATAGTCACTTATCAGATTCTCAAAATGGTATTGGAGAGGATTCAGCAGGACACTCCCAAGACTTTCTGGGTAGTAGCAGCCATAGGATTGCAGACACATAAATGCTTAGTCCCTCCAGTTTCTCGAAACTATTTCTTCCATGCTGCACTCTGCTCTATCAGTGGTTTCCTAGTTAGTTTTTTGCCAGTCTATCTCTCACAATTCCTTTTCACACTCTGCAATTCTAGCTCAGAGTTCTCCTTCTTTCCCCAAATCTCACTACCAGGCTGTCTGTCCACCTCTTCTCAGAGGATAAATCTTGACCATATCAGAATAGTATCTCTAAAAGTCTTGTGTGCTCATTTTAGCATTGCACATTCATGCAATGGGGAAGCTTGTTTTCTGCTATACTTCTGCCTGTGAGACTGCTTTAACAGCAGTTACACATTCTAGGTCTTACTGAAATTGTATTTTGTGAAGCCTGTGTGCCCAAGGGAGCATTCTGGTATCTTGGTCAAACAAACACCATGGACACCTATCAGCTGATATCTGTGATACCAGGATATCTATGATGCCTCTGACTATAGTTTAATGTGCCTGTGGTTGTAATGAACACATCCGTAAATAATGTGTGTACATTCCAGTAACATGTATGGATCTCCTGAAAAGAGACAGAAACAACTGCAGTGGGAATGTTTTTTCACAGCTTCACAACAGCATTCATGGCAGACAGCTTCCATCCATTTGGCCTTATGAAGAACTTACTAAAAGATATTTAGATCCAGCAGATCCTGGTATTTTGATTCTTCATCTGCATATAATGAGAAGAATTTTTCTTGGCATGACAGACATATGTTGACTCATGAGCTGGCGAGGCTTGTGAGAAGATATTTTCTTGAATAGTAAACATGAGGGCATATTTTCCTGTGGATATTTTACTTTCCTCTGACCTAGTGAAATGTGAAGGCCCTCCTCTCTGAGGTTAATAGTATTCCATTTTTGACCAACTACATACTTTACACATGCTTCCATGTATGCATGAACATACATGCAGGTGCCTTGTTTCAATTTCAAAGAATCTACCTGAAACAGTGGCAAGCTGAGCTTTTTTTGCCTCTTGCAACCTTGCCTATTTCCCTTTTCCACCATGCAAGCACCCTGCAAAATACTACCTTTTCCTTGGAAAATTCCATATGTGTCTCACTGAAATGCATGTGGCTGGGAGGACTTGTGCCTGCCTTTGAAATTGTGCTGTGATTCCTTGCAGAGCCCTACTTTTCATACCATCCAGATTCCTCACCTGAAGAACATGGCAGGAATACACACCAAGTCCTTTGGCATGTTGCCACTCTTGGTGTACTTCTTAAAGTGAGGTGTTTTCTGGCGTGCTACAGATCTTTTTGATGTGGCTACTGCATTTCTATGTAATCTTCCCTGTCTTATGACCAAATTCATCCATGAACAGATCCCCACTCTTACAGCTATCCCTCTCCTAAACACCACTTCCATACTCAGTTTTTAATTCACATTGTATATCCAGCATGTATCAAGCTTTTGAAGGAATTTCATGATTTCAGAAATGTCTCCTACTCAAACTCACGAGGTCTTAGAATGGAGCAGAAACGAAATTATAATATAAGCTTTGTCTGACTTGTTCTAATCCTAATTTTTAAATTCAGACTTATTTGATTTGTGGATTTATTTCTCTGAAAAGAGTTTAGTCCTGAAAAAGTGACTATAGTTAGTGAGACTTGATACAAAGACTAGAATTTAAGCAGCCTATGAGCATTGTCCCTGGGTTTTACTCAGGGTGAATTTCATCACAGTTCAAAGAGCTCATATGACCCTTTATTAAATAATCACAGCATAAATTGTCATATTCTACCTAATTCATTAAGTTTTTATTCTAATTTATTTTTATATTCTTTATTCCAGTGTGTTGCAATTAGTAAAAATTAATTTCATACACAATTGATTAACAACTTAAGCTTTTCAAGTATTCTGTGCTTCCAATGCATGAAACCTTGGCTTCCTGGAGTGCAGATGGAATTCCAATCAGTGGTTTGTGTCAAGTGGTTTTAGAGACACATGAATTAAACATTTATGACTCAAAATCAATTAATGACTAAGATATGAATTAGTTCACTGTTAAGGTTTAGCAAGGAACATGCTAACCTAGACAGACCATGCAATGATGAGTGATATTAATGAAGAAATATTACAGTAACAAATATTTGACATTTATATCTGTCATAAGGTATCTTTAATAAAATGAAAAAATGAGATACATTGGGTATGTCATGTTCCTTTTCAGAAACTACAACAGCATTATGCTGTATATTACACGAGTAATTGATACTTCAGGTAAAACAGTGGGATAGCCAGATTATTTTTCCAGGGGAAAAATCAAAATAGCTCATGAAAAGTTCAGTGGGTCAGTCTCTGACATGACAAGTAGATTTGTGTAAAGTTAATCAAGTTTAGAGCCCTTGGAAGTAGTGTTCTACCTGCTTTTTGTCAACAGAGAGCCTAACAAAGTAATGAAGAAAAATGTAAAAAGAACTCTATATACTGTTACTCCTTTTATACATGTTGCAAAGTTAAAAGTTAGTCTGGGCTTAGAAACTACAGTAGTGTACTTCCTTGTTTAAAGACAGCCTGTCCCTGCCAGATTTACTCAGGTAATTAATTAATTGAGTGTTCACAGAGTCCCTGCAGAGCCTGGGGGAAGCGGTGCCAAGCCAAGGTGGTGAGACTGGAAACTCCTGTGGCGCAAAAGCAAAACGTCAGAGGAGGGTTTTTAACTCCTCCTGCTGCCTACACACCTGGAATTAGTGACAGCTCTTGTCCCTTGCTCTGGCTGAGCCTGGACGTACTCAGAGCCATTCAGATGTAGAAGCCGGACCAAGTGACAGATCACAGGAATCCAGAAGTATTTACATTATTGAAGTAATTAAGTTACATAAATATAAAGCAGTGGCAATGCAGAACCTCCATGGTTTTATTTAAATTTTCAGAGATAAAGCCTGTTAATTTCCATGCATTATTTCAGTCTCAGCATGTCTGAAAACAATGTTTGTCCACTATTTCTGAAAAGCTAACACTGCAATATGCTAATGTACATGAATCCTAAAATTGTTATTCTCGGAAGTCACAAATTGTACTGGGTGCCTTGAAATTTATATTGCTGATTTAAGAAGATTGCTGTTTGTCCTTTGAAAAATCAGATACCTTTTTATTGAAATTTCCATGTTCCTCAAAACAGAGAAATTAGCTTTGCCAAAAATCTTTTAAAATAAGAAATTGCTGGTTACTTAAATAATGAGACTGTTGTGTTTGTGTATACAGTGTTTATGCAGTGAAAAATAAAGTTGTTTTAGATTATTTCAGTCTTGCCAAGCAGCAATTGCTGTAGTCATTTAAAAAAACAAAACAAACAAAAACCCCAAACCGCTTAGATCTAGATTGGTCAGGTGGATAGTTTTCTGCTATCTTTTAAAAGATAAGTAAAAAGATTTTCTGTCTGGCTTTTAGCCACATAACTCAATTTTTTTCCCACCAGAATCAGTGTTCCCAGCAGGACACTCACAGTGCCTAGCTCCTCTCCTACTGCAAAGATTCTTAAGATCTGTTTTTCATCTCAGGAGACTTCAATTAGCTTTCATTTCTTTGGCCTCTCACTTGGATTTTCCAAACAAAAGTGCTGTGTCTGTAAAACACCTTCTGATGAAAATGGAAGACTGAACATACCTTATGTCTTTTGAACAAGTCTTGGCTTCCATTTTAGCCCAAGTGTTCTGCTGCACAGCTTCCTTGGAACACCTGTTTGGGAGTTCTTGAAAATCAGGCCACAGGTCTTCCATCAGAGGATATTATTAATACCTGAATTCATGAATTTACTATTTAAAACTCTTAAGCTTTTATATACAGGCTGTCAGCTTCACCAATCCAGTTGTTACACTTCTGAAATAAAGGATCCTTCTTATAAGGTGCATGAATGCCTGGACTGCTCTTGCTTCCTTGAGGCCGTGTTTCCCTGTGAATTAAGCAGTGGTAAGAATTTGATCTACTTCTATCTTGAATAAACATTCTTTTATTTCAGCATTTTCAAACTTAAAGAGATAATTAAACTTTTCTTTTATGTGATATCCAGTCTTTCTAATTAATGAGATAAGTGAAATGATCCTGAGTAAAAACTTGTGTTCAAAATCAACTGATACTTTTATTATTATGAAGATAAGAATGCAGAATCTGGTGTGAAGACTGAAAATGTGTCTTGTGCTCAAGGACCTCCTGCTCTAGTGAGCAGTGGTAACAAAAACTGTTTGCTGTTGAGTTAGGAAGATACTGAACAAAATGTCACAAGAATGCTTCTTGCACTTTGTGAGGACTTGGAATCACACATGCACTTTGGGTCTCTAATGGCTCTGGCAGTAATTATGGGAAGAATAGCAACTATGCCAGAAAGAACATAAAAGGAAGAAACATATTGTGACTGAGACAGATCTTGACATTGCACAAGTCAGATGAGTGCCAAGGATGAGTGCCAAGAATGACTACTCAGAGGCCAGTAGCCCAAAGATACTTGGCTTCTCTTTTCACTTTTAATCATTCTGTTCCAGACACCTATAAACAATACCTAATTGTAGGAAAGCTGGGAGGCTATTTTTAAATTCAAGGAACATGTAAAAGGTAAAGGAAACTCTCATGTTAATAATGGAGGACAAGACTTAAGAAGTACTATCTGAACAGCCTCAAGGGACTTGACAGCAAATTGACTAACAACTCTCAAGCATGAGTATGCTGTGGAGTGGAAGTAGGAGAAAAGTAAAGGTTCCAAAGATATGCTAAAAATAACTAAGAAAAAAAAAACCACTAAGTGTGGTAGGTTGATTCTAGCTGGACATTGTGTACCCACCAAGTTGCTCTATCACTCGCCTCCTCAACTGGACAGGGGAAGAAAATGCATTGAAAAGCTCATGCTTTGAGATAAGGGCAGGGAAAGATCATTCCCCAGTTACTGTCACAGGCAAAATAGATTCATCTTAGGGAAATTAATTTACTTTATTGCCAATTAGGAAGAGTAAGATAATGAGAAACAAAAACACATCTGAAAAGAGCTTCCTACATACACCTTTCTTCTGGACTCTGCTTCACTCCAAACTCTTCTACCTCCTCAGAGGCACAGGGGGATGGATGGGGGCAGTGGTCAGTTCATCACATGCTGTGTCTCCAACTCCTTCCTCTGCACAGGAAGGACTCCTCACAGGCTTCCCCTGCTCCAGCATGGGATCCTCCCAGAGCAGACAGTCCTCCATGAACTCCTCCAACATGAAGGACATCCTTCCTCACCATGGTCTTCATCACGGGCCACAGGCAAATCTCTCCTCTGGCACTTGGAGCACCTCCTCAGCCTTCTTCTGCACTGACCTCGGTGTCTGCAGAGTTATTCTCTCACATATCCTCACTACTGCCCCTCACACCTGTTGCACTGATATGAATGATACCACTGTCTCTGATGGGCTTGGCTTTGGCCAGGTGACAGTGACAGTCCCTCTTGGAGCCAGCTGCAGGTGGCTGTGCCAGAGAGGGGGACAATTTCTGTCAGCTTGTCAGAGAAGTTACACTTGCAGCCTTCACTCTCTGGCTACCAAAACCTTGGCATATAATCCCAGTATAGGAAGGGAAAAAAA